>BGPR01007499.1:31379-41530 GCA_013235015.1 Araneus ventricosus
AGTTGTCTTTTTAACTCCAAAAATAGAGGTGGAAACGACTTTGTTAATATTGTGATGCAGATACATAATATATATCAATCACGTCTAATATTTTGAATAAATCCGAAGAAAAATAAATTTTTTAAAAACAGAACTTCAAACTTTTTTTTCAATACCTTTATATGACTGGAGGTCGAATTTTATTTTGAATGAGATGTAAAAGAATATATATATATATAGGTATATTAACTATATATATTGTATGAAGGTATAAGAATCACAATATATTTTATCGTTATAGTTATAATACGAGTACAAATCATTCTAGCATACGTGGAATGACCCCATAAGTCCATGAACTCCCAAGAAATCCAAAATGGTAAGGAATTTTCTAACACCTCGTCAATAACGCGTGCTAGAATACGAACGCGAGAGGACTTTGCCTGTTTTAATTTCTAACAAATTTGGTAAATTTTGTATTCCTTCTCAGTGGAAAAAAATTATTTTTCAAGTCAGTACATTGCAAGGACTCTGTAACTATTTTCAAATACAAAATTTTCAACTGTTTTTTTTTATTTATATGATCTTGGATACTTTAACTGATAACTACACAAAAACCGCCAAATTGTCACGACAGTTCAACAAATCTTGGAAATAGTTTATTAAACAGGAAAACACCAAATTCAATGCCATGAAAAAGTAAGATCATGAAGTATTTTAAGTACTGAAAGTCTGTTGCTTTTTTTTAAGTACGTGATCTACATTTATATCCACGATGGTCAATATAACAGGGCATTTTCTAACGAACTAAACTAATGTTTTGGGATAAAATCATTTTTATTTCAAATGTTTAGAAATGTATGTGAACATTTTTTTCTATTTATTCCCTGGAATTATCGGCCCTGATTTTTCTAAGTTTCACCCTCAAATGAAAATTTACTGATATACTACATCTGAACGAGAAAACATGAATTCGTTTTTTTATTACATTTGGACTTTCAGAATATTTGCTGACCGAAATCCCAATAATCCAATGTTTCCAATAATCCAATCGTCTAGTAAAAGGCATTCCGTAACGGAAAATTAAAAAAAACAAGTTCGATTGGCTTTTGTAATTTTATATGCACACAGGTTGAATATTGTTAGCTTCATATAATGGCTAATTTGTGACGATGCGAATTGACTCGCTTTGCATTCAAAATTTTGTCATCATTCTAACTGAATTAGAATTCAGAAGTTTGCCAACTTTTTTGCATGTCTAAAGAGATTTTCTGTTTGTTAAATGGCTTTACCTTTTTAAAATTAGCCTATTGTATCAATTTCCGTTTCAAAAATGAGTACGAAAAGGCTTTAACAATAGGAAGTATTATTGAAAATTGAATTATTAATTACAACAAAACACTGCTTTGTTCGAATTGGAGAATCTATTGTTCTAAATCATTTTAGTGATACATATTTAAACAATACGTTTTACGAAATCTAAACAAAATCTGAAATCATTATTGTTAACATTTATTCCAGGAAAGCGTCTTTTCTCCGCCATCTTGAAAAATTCTGTAGAAAATATTTCTCGTTTCTGATGAATTCAAAAGAAAATCCTCTTGGAGCATCTTTTGACTTTTGTGGCCTTCTGTTTGATGCAGGTTAGTAAAAAAATATCTTCAACAAGCAATGTTCTTTTTATAAATTTACCATGTAATGTTTCTGCCAGTAATTTTGAGAACTACTTAATATTTTGGAATCCGAAACCCCTGTAAGCTACACAAATTAGGTTTCCAACCTTCTCTCTCTTATCACGCAAATTTGTAATATTTTCTTACATGAAAATTTAAGTTGCTTAAAAAAGCAACGTTGGAATAACGTTTAATTAATTTTATTTGGAAATAAATGCATTGCGTGATATCAAATTGATAAATTTATTGCTCTCGTATTTCTCCTAATAATTTAATTTTTTAACTTTGGTTAGAAGATTGTTTTAATCAGAATTCATCAAAATACTTGATATAATTAATTATTGATACGGTTTCCCATGGGAATTTTAGAATCGGAGGATGTCTTCCCCTGCTTCTAAACAGTTGCAGTTAATAAATGTTGAAATATTTTCGGACTTGAAGAAAGGTTCGTAAACGCTATTGATTCCTAGCTATGTTTTCGGGAAGTCCCAGTAAGATGGAGGTGCTTGAAGAAGAATGAAGCTTTTCTCAGAGATTCACAATGCGAGTTTTACATTGATCACAGTTCAGGAGAATGTGTTCAATGTATCTTAATAGGATATCTGGTATAATGATTTACATTGGTCACAGTTCAGGAGAATGTGTTCAATGTATCTTAATAGGATATCTGGTATAATGATTTAATGTATAAACCAAATTTACATGAAAAGGTCTGGAGTGATGAACATACATATATGAATGCGTGGAAGAGCAATGTCTTCTCTTTTGTTTTTCAGCCATGGCGACAGAGTAATAATTGATGGGATATCCCCCAGAGATTCTTGTTATTTTCTACTTCAGAATGCTTCAATCGGTTTTTGATAGGATTTTTTTAAAAAATTGTGAGATGATATCTTCCACGGCGATCCAAACGCTGTGACGGTTCGAAGTCCCCGTTTTTCTAACATTGTATTATTTTTTAATGCTTCTTTAATTGCCCTGGGTTTTAAAAGTAATTAAAGGGTGTAGGCAGTGGCGTCGCGAGGGTAAGTGGTTCGAGGCGAAATAAGTCTTTTTAGCTCCCAGTCGAAAAACAAATTAATGGCGAAAGGGGCTTAGTATTACTTTTTCGTCCCTTAATCATATTTTACTTTAAAATGTGACAGAAACACACGAATATTTTGCACCCTTGGCGGCCACTAAGTCTGTCGTCCAAGACAACTACGCCTCCCGGTCGCTACGCCTTTGATTGCAAACGGAATGTACAAAATTATCTTCATATTTCCCAAATGAATTGAAAATGTAACTTTACAATATTAGTGACGATATCCAATTCCCAAAAACACAATACTACTCCGTAGTGGTCTAATGGTGTGTCGGAAAAGGAAAAAAATATGACTCTTTTCGTGATATTATTTAACGCTTATAGCTTCGCAACCAAATAACATAGAGAATTGGTTTTAGGTTCATTTAACAGAGAAAGGTAGTCATGGAAGATTACAAAAATAATTTTAGAATTTGGAATTATAGTTTAGTCACAGTCGAGTTGCAAATTTTGTGAAAATCACGAAGAATTTTGACGACGTCACAGCGACCGATGCGCGCGCACGCGGTGACCAACCTAGCTTCCCGCGTTTTCTCATACCTAAATGTCTGGCGGCCTCTGTCGCTTGCTGTAGTCGGTTGTGTGCGGTTTGTTAACTGGATTTTCCAAATTTTGTTTCTTACGTTTGCCATTTCTCGTACCATCGTCCGATTTTACATAAGATTGTTGCTAACAGAAATTGTATCCAATATTAAGAACATGAATAAATGCATTACATTTGAAAGCACGTATTTCTTTTCGCGAAAAAAAACCCCAATCAAAATCACGAATCAGTCTCATAAATTGAGAGTTAAGAAGAGCTACTCCAGTCACATAATCTCAGAGTCACAAAGAGTTACTTCAGCCACATATATCTACTTTAGTCACATAGATCAACTTTAGTCACATAGAGCTACTTTAGTCACAGAAAGTCACAGTTGAGTAAGGTAAGTAAGTTTACGCCCTTCAATCCCAGCCACCGTTTCGCAGAGACAGCCTCCCGTTTTTGTTCTTTTTGTCAGTATTTTTCTGAATGTTGACATGTATGTTGTATGTTCTTGATTTTTGACACTGTGTTTTTATTTGAATTGATATGTTTGTTTTGTAAATAGTTCCAGTACACCGTTATGGGTAGGTATGTGAAGCCGGTGATCGCTAAATAAATAAACAACCTTTGCCCTTCGTCTACCTGTGAACCAACAGAGGTACGTCAAAAATGTTGTGGAAAAAACGAAGTTGTAAAAATTGTTACACTCGAGAGTGCTGGTACTCTCGTACTTACTGTTTAGTCACCGTTGAGCTGAAAATTTGGTGAAAATCACGAAAATTTTGATGACGTCACAGCGACCGATGCCCGCGCAGGCAGACTAAAGCAATTTATTCATCGATCGCTTGATATGCTAAAGTTAAACGCTTATGGTTTTGCAACCAAATAACAAAGAGAGTTTGTTTTAGTTTCATTTAACTGAGAACGGAAGACATTGAAGATTGTAAAAATAATTTTAGAGTTTTGAATTACGGTTTAGTAACAGTCGAGTTTCAAAGTTGGTGAAAATCACAAAGAATTTTACATAGAGTCACATAGTCACACTAGACTAATAGTCACTATAGACTATAGAGTTAATAGTCAGATACAGCTACTTTAGTCACGGGAAAGGTAAGTAAGTCTACGCCCCTCAATCCAAGCGGTCGTTTAGCAGAGGCATCCTCTGGTTGATATTTTTTCACACGAATGTTGACAAAATAAGCTACAACTCCTGCTTGATAACGTTTTCTAATTTGAGATTCATTGAGCATGATTTGCGCCAGTTCAACGAGTAAAATTATACTTAAATAGAGGGATGCCTTTCCTCTATTTTCTCTTATTCGCTCAAAGTAAGGCGCGTTTTCTGTTAAGCTTTGTACTTTCGTTAAAATTATTGGCTATGACTTTGACCGATTCGATCCAAATTTTCATTCAATCTCTACTTACGATGCCAATACCAGACCCAGGGTTCTTTTCCTAATGTGTATTCTAGATTTAATTATATTGACAGACTCTCGTTGTATAAATTTTATAAGACTTTTAGCAAGATCTCTGGTGAACTGGACATTTATCATATGTCTCCTACTGTTTTTAAATCGAATTGTTTTCAACTTTTAAATACATGACCTGATTTCTTTTTATTTTTTACACTTGACTATACATATTAAGATTTTTATACGTTGATCTAGTGTTTGTGTGTGTTTGACTTTTTGTCCCTTGCTTTTTTATGGATTTTGATTTGGTGTTCTAATCTTTTTAAATTGTGTGATTTTTTTTTATAATTTTAATGTGACGGTGTGCAACATGGACTTTTGAAGCCATGTTGCACACCGTCAGTGCATTTTTAGTGCTTTTGTAATTGCGTGTTTTCATTTTAAAACATTTATGCATTTACATTTTTGTAATTGATGAGGTTCTGAGCTTTGAACTGTTGTATTATCTGCAGTTACTTTTTTTCTTTGTATTTTGATTCACTTTGTGACTTGTGTTTTTTGTATGTTTTTTGATCATGTACTCTGTAAATGGAGTCATCTCTATAGTGTGCTTTCTTTGAATAAGTAAATACAACTCAACAAACCCCATTTAACTAGCATGTTAAGTTATTGAGTTCACACATTCAAGAATAGACGGGACATTAGACAGTCAGATCTTGGATAGATTTTGCCGGAAACTCATACATACCTACAAATCTGGCGATAAGACTTTGTGCCAAATTTCAACCTTTGTATTTTAATTCACTTTGTGGCTTGTGTTTTTTGTATGCTTTTTGATCATCGACTCTATAAATGGAGTCATCTCTGTAGCGTGATTTCTTTGAATAAATAAATACAACTCAACAAACCCCATTTAACTAGCTTGTTACGTTATTGAGTTCACACATTCAAGAATAGACGGGGCATTAGACGGTCAGATCTTGGATAGATTTTGCCTGAAACTCATACATACCTACAAATCTGGCGATGAAACTTTGTGCCAAATTTCAACCTTCTAGCACGATGCGTTGTTGAGTCTTCGTGTTCACAGACAGACATGATTCCAAAACTGGCTTTCTTCGGACTCGTCGAAGCGGAGTTTCATAGACATTGTGAGGTCTCCCCTTTTCTCTGTTTCCCACAAGAACGGATCATCTACCAAGTCCCATCTTGAGAGGAACGCGTAAGAAGTCGTAAAAAAGGACCCTAAACACGGTCCGGTATTACGTATAACCGCGAGGGTTCCGTAGAGACGGTGCCGGTATAGTTTGTAGACCGCACAAGTTGAGCCGACAAAAGAAGCAATTACGTTTTGACCACTTCCAATGATGACGCTGGAAGGGAAGCGAATGTTGCAGTTGGATGATGTGTTCAACACTCTGACAAATCACTGAGATTGAAATTTTCGGCCACTCCTCTGGGGGCTGGAAGTTAGGGTTTAAGAAGTGAAGACGGAGAGAAAGAAAGGGGATGGAGATTAAAAAGTGAGAACCTCGACGATCGAGTTCTGGACTTTGATATTACGGGCGTTTTTGACACCGTGGAAATTTAGCCAACCCTTGGCTAGGCTAGCTCCTTTGGTGAGCTGCGTAATCTCATCATAGCATCCCTTTGGTGGATTGCTGGAAAGGTAGCGAGCGTTTGCATACCTCGCTGACAAATACCGACCTCGGTAACTTGTATTTAGAATAACCCTTTGGTGGATTTCTTCAATTAATTGACCGTTCTAATTACCTCAATTTCCTCTTCCGGCCATCGGAATCTGCGTAACTCGCCCTGAGTTATAACCCATTGACTGACCTCTATCAGTTCCTGATTTATCATCGATTGTATATCGATTGCATTACGAGTGACTCACCCTGATAACTGCGACGAAGTCCAGTTACGAACATTTTGACTCTCGCGATCTTATCCGGGACTTATACTAATCTCTTGAATGTGTAATCCATGTGTAAATTTGTTCGTACACATGCCATTACTCAAGAAACCTAATTAAATTTTCATGTGCTGTATTGCTGTGTCTTGTTGATCTCTGATCAGACATCTGTATCACTGGGTTAAGACATTGCAACATATCGATATTAAGCCTTTTAACGATTACAGTTCTTTTCTCTTTTTCATACATCGTAACGATAAAGTAAAAAGCACTTGAAACCCTTTCATTCCAGCGTTTCATATTTTGTAATCTTCCATCTTCAGAAAATGAAATTTATTGAACTCGTACGGAAGCAAATTCTGTTTCATTTATTGGACAGAATTTGAGAATGATTATAGTATATTAGCTGATCCCTCGCATTTTAGGCGAAACTGGCGCTTTCAAGCTTCTGACGTTTCAGTTCGCCAAAACTCTAGCGAGCGTCAACTAACTTCAGCAAAGAAGTTGAGCCAAGCTGGCGATTCAGTGCTCCAAAAAAATCTGCTAAGCCAAAACAGGCTCCAAGTGGTATGCGTATAACGGAAAAGCACCCAATATACAAATATTCACTAAAGAAAGTTCAATGATGTTCACCTCAATTTGTGAATTAACGCGAGTTTAACTTACTCTGATTTTAACTATTTTGACGTCGATGTGACTGTTCTTAAGTCCATCCGCTTCATTTCTTATTAATCTCTACGTCTTAAACTTATTTTTTTCGAGAAGACGTTGTTTTACACCCGAACGAATATAGTAGCAGATTATGTTTATGGAGTTAAGTCTCACATAGAGGAGGCTACCGGTTTCTTTTGTAAACAAACCGATCGTTGACATCAGCAATAAAATTTTTCCATCCATTTGCTATTAAAATTCTCAGTAATGTGTTTAATTGTAGAGAGGGCTTTCAGAAAATAACCTTTAACTCAAAAAATTAGTAAATTTACTTTTCAAAAATATTGAATGTATGAAATATTGAATGTATCTTACAAATGAATTACATGTTTAATGGAAGCATGTTCGGTTTTGTATTATTTTCGGATCCAAAATAGTAGACATTTATCCAATTTTCGATACAAAATAGTAGACATTTATCCAATTTTGGATACAAAATTGTAGAACTGTATCCATTTTCCGATCCAAAATTGTAGACATTTATCCAATTTTCGATACAAAATAGCAGATATTTATCCAATTTTGGATACAAAATTGTAGATCTTTGTTCAATTTCGGATCCAAAATAGTAGACATTTATCCAATTTTAGATACAAAATTGTAGATGTGTATCCATTTTCCGATCCAAAATAGTAGACTTTTATCCAGTTTTAGATGCAATCGGTCGAACGGATGGCGTTCGAAATACATACTCGGTTTTCTTCACTTTGCTACGAAGCGCGCAAATCTAGAAAAATGTAGAACAGAAGAAGAATCTCCACGATTTTGATTTAGAACCCTTGCTTTTTCTGACAATCATCAAAGTAGAAATTATCTCCAGAATGGAGAATGGAATGGAATGTTAAAATCATAGTTCTATATCTCCAAACGAAACAGAATTTCACTACCATATAGTGTAAGTGATGCGCTCTATTGATTAAACATTCCAGCTGTATTGGGAACAAGGATAGATTGAGCTACTTTGTAGAAATTGTTTCTAATAATAATAATCTTTATTTCTTTTTCTTTCCTTTTTTATTGTATTACCCACCCTTTTGAAACAACGATTTTTTAATTGCAGTTCCCATTCAAAAAATTATTAAAAATTGTGTTTTTACGCGAAAAATGTATATATATTGAGAAGTCCAATTAATATCGACGTTCAAACTGCAGTAAGAAAAATTTTATTTGTGGACACATTTTGAATTATATTTATGTGTAAATATATGATATAATTTTTAAATATGTGTAAATATATGATATATTAATATGTGATATAATTTTTAAAAAGAATTTATTTAACTTTACATTTATTAGTGTATTAAACAGTAGAAATTTTATTATAATTATTCCACAGTCTTCTATTTTAACTGATCATTCACTATAATTGCTAGGAAATTTTGAAACCATTTTTTTCTCAATTTGAAACTAAGTTCACCACTTGTATTTAATTCAAAATTTGTTAGTTAATTATTAACTGATAAAAAAGATTAATATTCTAAAAATATTAAAAGAGTGTCTTAACAACAAGAATGCACAAGTGCTTAAATTTCAAAATTTTAGGTCACGAGAATGTGAGTAAAATATCGATTACACAATTCCGTCCCTACAAAGTTGAAACAAATCAAGTTAAATGAAAAATGTGCAAAAACAGTGCCCGATTTTCAGTAAAAATCACACTCTTCAGTAGGATTTCGTTTCAGCACATCATTTGAATCACTCTGAAATGTGGAATCGCTTTTCAGCGCTTTGAAACGAATGATAAGAACAACTCTATGTTGTAAAAGTAGTTACAACTTCTTAGAAAATGTTTATAATAATAAATCGTCTTCGGTACTAAAGTACTATTTTTAGTCATTAATTGAGTTTCGTATGTTCTTGCAAATTTTGTAACGATTTCTTTTCTTTTAAGTAATCTCTCCATACTGGGATCTGGACTGATGAAACCCACTGTGCCGAGTGAGGTGGCCAGAAGGACCGGCACAAACAGAGGGTGGATTCCAACTAGAAGATGATCATTGGTAATACCAGACTTCGAGCTGTGGACCAATCTGTACCTGTATATTTTGCGCATGACATCTTCACTTCATTCGTCGTTACTTGGATTGTATCAAATTACTTTATGGACTCTTCTTTCTCTTACCTCGAGCAAAGCATAACGTCCATTCTCCGGAGAAACTTTCAGACTGCTCAAGAACCTCAGAAGTCAGGTAAATTGTAGCAGAATCATTTCTTACTACTTTAGGGCAGTAATGTGTCTTTCGAAGACTGAATTTTGTTCCAATCCAAATTTGGGTTAATGTTGTTTTATTAGTTAATACACCTTTCTGGCCGGAAAAGTAACTGTCTTTTATTTGGAGAGGAACTGACTGCTCTGTACCCATTTCCTTATTTCATCTTAACTGGAATGGACTGATTTACAGAGAAGTAAATTGCACTGATTTACAGAGAAGTAAACTGCACTGATATACAGAGAAATAAACTGCACTGACTTACAGAGAAGTAAACTACACTGATTTACAGAGAAGTAAACTGCACTGATTTACAGAGAAGTAAACTGCACTGATTTACAGAGAAATAAACTGCACTGATTTACAGAGAAGTATGATTGCTGGAGGATTTACAAAGAAGTAGTAGTACTGGATTGATTTACAGAGAAGTATACTGCATAGACACTTTAAGACTAGTCATAAAACTGCCACGAAAACATACTTTGCTATTGTATTTCAATTATTGTCACCTGTATTCTGTTTTAAAATATGGGTTACATGGTCATTATTTATTGACACAGCATTAAAATAATTTTTCCCTCCCGCAAAAGAAAAGGGAGGCGTTTTGATAGCCGTAGAGGCTTCGAAATACCGGCATCTCT
>BGPR01007499.1:41540-52553 GCA_013235015.1 Araneus ventricosus
TTTTAATTTTTAAAAATAAATTGAAATTTTTACGTTTTTCCTCAACACCTCCAGGCCATATTAGCACACAAAAACCATTTTTGCACCACTTTTTAATTTTTTCAAAAAAATAATTAGCGTTTCGATAACCATGATAATTCAGTGAATTTTTTTTCTCCAATTTGAACAAATTTCTCAAAATTAATTTTAACATTCTGACTCCTAAGCCGGCCGAAACCGGCCATGGGAATTCTATACTAGTGGGGCGGATTTCGGCAGGTGACTGTTCCTAAAGGGGGGAGAAGGCAGTTGGGCGAGTGGTCATTAAAGGGACCCTTAGGGGAGAGATAAGAAGGGAAAGGCCTGTAATTCATATCTCCTACTACCCGTAGAGAGGAGAAAAGGGGGAACGGGGCGGGCGAATCCATTCCACAGATCAATTAGTAAGCAAACCTTCGTATGCAGCTGTACTCAGATTTTGAGAATTCTTAGTAGTCAGATAATTAAACACAATTTGCAACAATTCCTTTTATTGTTGTATTGAAATTGAAACCAATATCATTATTTCTTCAAATCTTCCACTCTCGCTTTTGAAAGGAATGAAACGTTGTGACAAAAAAAATGATTTCTGTGAACATCAATACCATAGCAGAATTTTCCCTTTCCCTGTTATTAACATCATAATGCCTTTCGACTGGCATTCTTCCTGTGGAACGATTGATGTTAAAATCGTTTCGTAGAGAATTCAATGGTTGACGAGATCAAGCCAGTCTGAAAAAGGGGGTGGCGCCAGCGGGGCGACCGGGGGGAGCCTCCCCGTCGGGGAAAATTTTTGTATCCCGTTCACGCAACGGGGTATTCAAGCAGTAGGTAAATAAGGAACTGGCGAAAATTTGAGACCAATTTCATTACATTCCCACCCCCGCACAGCAAATTGTGTACCTCCGTCGGGAGACCATGCCCCTTTGACGGGCAAATCTTGCCCCCCTCCGGCAAACACTAGTACTACTCCTACTAAAACAAGTCACATGAATCGAGACTAAAACGTTATAATGCTACAGTGTTTCAGAATAGGGCTTCAAAATTTAAGGAGAATTTAAAATAACTTTGGGAGGAGATTTTAAAATAACTTAGGTATATTTTTTCTTTAAGTAGGGAAAAATAACTTTGGGATTTATTTTCCTTAAATAGGGAAAAAATAACTTTGGACTTTAATTAGGATTTTATTTGATTCTTTTTTTCTGTTTGGTTGCATCATATGTATTAACTATTAATTCTAACAAAGAAAGTCGAGAGAACAATCCAGACTTATATTTACGGCAATAAAAAAGTAACCTTTAATACTATTAATAGTCAGCGTCAGCATCTAATTTAATGCCAAGCGGACTACTTGTTGGCTCCGAAGATGGTGTCGAAAATATCTTGATAGACAGAAGACACTCTGTGCGGTAAATAATATTACTTGCGTTTTGCAGTTGAAAATATTTTAGTGCACATGCCAAAGAAAGAAATAAAGAATTTACTAAAGGTGAAATGTAGTCCATTTTGGTTATGGAAGAGACAATATTTGGTTTAATCTTCTTTTATTCAGGCAGTGAGGATATTAAGTTAGTTCTTCATAGGTAAAGGATTCAGTTTTTACTTAGCTCCATGACCAGTATTCAAAAGGTTACGCCTGAGCGGCACGTTGTTGTTGTACGCTTACATGCTGACGTGAAAAAGGGCAGATAGGAATGCGCACAAATTTAAGTACCCAGAAAAGAAAAGAAAGTTGTAGTGCGCTTATTGCGATAGAAGTAGAAGTAATTAAAATAAGGTGTCATTAAAAGTGATTTAAGAATTAAATAAGTTGAAAAATTAAGATATGAAATATTTACAAAAAAATGCTATTTAAATATATATATATATATATATATCTTTTTAACGACAAAGTTCATATATTTTTGTATACCAAAAGCTCGTGATTAATGAAAAGTAGACCGATTAATGCAAATAAATATAAGATACTGTCCCTCAAAAAGTGGTCGTTGCCTTTAAACGGTGGGAATTTGCAGTTTTTTGTAAATATTTCGGAAACTATTATATGTACTCTTGATTTTTTGGATACCGGCGTTATAAAGTTTCCGCTTTGCTCTCCTGTTAAAATGTTACTATGTTACAATTCACTTCTTTTCACAGTCATGTTTAAAATTTTTTAAAAAAAATATTAATTTTTTTCGTGACTTATGTAAAAAATAGTGTTCTTTTAGTGAGTGAAATTTTTTTTAGAAATAAATATAATACTTTCCGAGATATCGTCAGAAGTTCCTAAAATTCAGTTAACATGGGAAATGAAATTTTTCAAAACCCTATAACTCTCGAAATTTTAATCAAAACTCTATAAAAATTTTTGGGGAGGCTAACTTCTTGACGGGGAGTAGTTTCAGAGAAAACAATTTATAGCGTAATTGGAAAATTCCGGAATAGCAGTTAATTAACTATGTTAATTAACTCGGTTAATCAGTTTTCTGATCTGAATAGAGTTGACCCCTTGAGCCAATAACATCAACGCTAGTTTTGTGAAGGCCTGATAATAAATACCAGAGTTACAGAGGTGTCCCATTTTTTTTGTTGACGACTGTACATAAATATAGGCAGCTCAAACTGTGTATAACAATATTTTTAGACCACCTACAATAATGTAATAACTTATCATTTTGTTTCTTCTTAAGGAACTAAAGTGCTTAGTATTGAACAACAAAGAGAGCTAATGATGCATACGAAAATTTTCAGTGGTTTATTTCCATATGACATAAAACTAGAGGAACAATTGAATTCTGTGGAGCAATTTAAATAAAACAATTTACTTTGAATTAAAGATGAGATTTTCTAAATCTACCTAGGCTACCTAAAATCTATAAAAACAGCTTAAATGAAGATAATTTATTAGATTTATTGATTCAATTTTATTTAGTCCAATGACTGTACTGCGAGAAGTTTGAAAATATTCTTTTAAAGATATTATTACTTTTTTGAGAGGTATTCATTTATTTTGCGATGGTATTTCAAGATAAATTGAAAAACGAAGATCTGAAGAAAATTTATTTTTATTTGTCTCGCTAAAATACACTATAAACACAATTTCTCCGTTTCTCTTTCGTTAACATAAGCCAAATGTTCAAATTTATTAGCTGAGGATTTAAAATAATTCTTGAAAATTTAATATATCAAATATTTCATTTATTATATAATGCTTTTGTATGAAATCATCCCATGAAATTTTTTCTTGTAGTTAAGCTTCAAGTTATTCATTATAGATAATCCTTTTATTGTGTTTCATAAGAATTATTTCATGCTGATGTAATACATTTAACTAATAAATGAAATTTTCCTTTCTAAATAAAATAAATAACAACCAGCACAACGCTTGTTTGACAAAATATTCAAATTTTCTAACTTATTTGAGATATGATTGCACATTAAAATAATTTATTTAAAATTGTTATGAGTTCAGAACATTTTGAAAATGGCACAATTTATCCTTTTACATATATTCTTATGGGCATCCAAAACTAAATTAAATTTAACCTTGCAAAGCAAATTCATATGCGTCCTCTTAAATAGATATTCATAATAGTTTCGTATTGCATGATTTCCTTGCAGAAAATATGCTGATATTACTGTATTATAGCAGTTTTTTTATGATCCAGAATCTTCATCCAGAAATGACATTTGTATCTACAAAACGAGTCTTTTATTGAGTATTAAAAATTTATAAGCAATTTTAATATATAATTCAACGTAAATCTAAAAATAATAAACAATTACACAATAAGCAATAGATTTAGCAATTGTTTATGAATAGAGATTTTTGCATCTTAAGATATTCACTTCGTACAAGGATCATGAATCATATTTTTATTTTATGATTCATGCATATTTTAAAACCTGTATATGTATATTTTGCATCATTCTTTTCAGAATTCCTCCAATTTTAAAATCTGCTTATGTGTGTTTTGCATGATTCTTTTCAGAATTTCTCCAATTTTGAAACCTACGTATGTGTGTTGTGCATCAGTCTTTTCAGAATTTCTCCAATTTTAAAACCTACGTATGTGTGTTTTGCATCATTACTTTCAGAATTCCTCCATTTTTAATGTAATACTTCTGGAATTTTAAAATATTATAGCTATATAAAGTTCTCATCTAGTCCAACTGTAGTGAAGTTGTAGTTGTAGGCCACATGAGGTCAGAGTTATAAGCGGAGCTTCCTAGTGAATACATTAATAAAGAGACAGGAGGTAAAATATTTAAGAGCCATCAGCATATAAATGTCTGAAGGTGTATAGTAAAAAGATAAAAACATAAAAATCATTTTCAATAAATAACAGATAAAAAATCCGAAAAAGTTTCTTTCTTCTCATCTTTATTCCAACTGCAGTGAAGTCGTAGTTGTGGGCAGCAGAAGGCCCGAAGTATATTCGGAGCTTCCTAGTGAATACATTAATAAAGAGACAGGAGGTAAAATATTTTAGAGACTTCGGAATATAATAAAATAGGAATATAAATATCTGAAAGTGTATAATAAAAAATAAAAATAATTTCCATTAAATAACAGATAAAAAAATGCGAAGAAGATTCTTTCTTCTCACCTTTATTCCAACTGCAGTGAAGTCTTAGTTGTAGGCCGCAGGAGGCCCGAAGTATAAGCGCAGCTTCCTAGCGAATAAATTATTAAAGACATAGGAGGTAAAATATTTAAGAGCCATCAGCATATAATAAAATAAGTATATAAATGTCTGAAAGTGTATAGTAAAAAGATAAAAACATAAAAATCATTTTCAATAAATGACAGATAAAAAATGCGAAAAAGTTTCTTTCTTCTCATCTTTATTTGAACTTCAGTGAAGTTGTAGTTGTGGGCAGCAGAAGGCCCGAAATATAAGCGCAGCTTCCTAGTGAATAAAATATTAAAGAGATAGGAGGTAAAATATTTAAGACCCATCAGCATATAATAAAATAAGTATATAAATGTCTGAAAGTGTATAGTAAAAAGATAAAAACATAAAAATTATTTTCAATAAATAACAGATAAAAAATGCGAAGAAGTTTCTTTCTTCTCATCTTTATTCCAACCTCAGTGAAGTCTTAGCTGTAGGCCCGAAGTATAAGCGCAGCTTCCTAGTGAATAAATTAATAAAGAGATAGGAGGTAAAATATTTTAGAATCGTCAGCAGATAATAAAATAAGTATATAAACGTCTAAAAGTGTATAGTAAACAAATAAAAACATAAAAATCATTTTCATTAAATAACAGATAAAAAAAAATGCGAATCAATTTTTTCATTAAATAACAGATAAAAAATGCGAATCAATTTTTTCACTAAATCCCTATTTGAACACTAATTATATTTTTTTCAAACTATAAAATATGTTTACACAGAACTATCTTTACAATAATAAAAAGGGTGGCACTAGTAAAAATTAAGGTGGCGAAAGCCACGAACAAACACCAAGTGAAAAAAGGAACGTCTCATCATCTTCGAGTCTTTTTTCTTATCTGGCTTGGAGGAACCAAAACTTGTTTAACGGCAATCCTATTACTCGTTGGAACAAGTCTTTCTGGTTTGTCGCCATTTTGATTAATTTTCAGCCTGCTATATAATAGAGAAACATGAAAGGACAACGGAAAAAATAGAAGAACCAAGGGAAAAAAACGATTGCTGAGATTTGGGGATCTTTGGTTACTAGTTATTTCTTCTATTGCTCAGATGAATTATTGCTGTTACCAGAGTTGACTTTGCTTGCAAGAAGATGGGTGTCCGGAGAAGAATGGATGACGGAGACAGAAGAAAGTGAAAAAGAATGAATAAAGAATGTAATCACAAATTATCGAATGTGGCTAGCATGCCGCAGTGCTTACGAGGGTTTATTTCTCCTTGTGTTAAGCATTTATTTAGATGGATTCATAACGTGTCATGCCGAGACATTGTTTGCTAAAAATTATTTTTTTATTGTCAGTTATTGGTGTTTACATACATGTGGGATTCCTTTCAAGGAACAAAATGACCGCATAAGAGTTTACCTTTAAGGGGTAAGTGGTTTCGGATTTATGACTAGGGTGGGTTTAGGGTTTAAACAAGTTCAAGATTTAAACAAAATACTGCTTAAAATAAAAGAGGAGACTTCAAGATTAAATGCAACAAACATTTATTAAAATACTAGGGGAAAAGAGATATATGTACAGAAATGTTAAGGATAATTTACATGAAGTCATAATGAAATTAGAGCTAGATTAACTAAGGATAGACGTTACAAATTAAGATTAATAATTAAAAATTATATGTTAAAGATTTAGTATTGAGAAGAGCCATTAGGAAGTTAGTCGGGTCATGCTACTTACGACCGGGAGATCGGGCGGCTTAAACGCCAATAAAATCTAACAACAGAGAAGGTTAAAGAAGAAACATAGTTACTGCTGCGGTGCTGCTCTGAGCTTGCACTCGAGTTTTGTTAAGAAAAGATGGCGCTGCTTGTAGCAGAACTGTAGCTCCATCTATTGCCGAGTAAACTAATTAATCTAGCTCGTACATTCTTGCAATGATTAAATAATGCTTTACGGGTAATTTCCTACATACATAAGTGGTAATTCATTTTATTAATTTGTTTTAAATATGTATATTGAATTATATTCTTTCTGGGAAATTACGTAAAATGTTCTCAAGACAGTCTCTATGCGATCCTTAAAGAAAATGATTATGTCTTGATTATCACAGATAATTATTATCTGACCAACTTGAGTTTAAACTACGGTCTTGAAATTAATATGTCCCATCGCGTATCTATAAAGAGCAATTTAAAACGCTCTGGATATGGAAATAAATTTAAAACATCAGCTATAAGTGTATATTATGCTGATTTAGATATCATTACTGAAATATTATTATTCAAACTAAGCCTTTTTCTGTCTTTGCTTAGGCGTCTGAGGAATCAATTTCCTCTTCAATTATTTCCATATTATAATTTTATTTTGCACAAGAATTTTACTATTTTAAGATACTATATTAAAACTCCAGATTAATATCGATTCTTATATAATTAAGGCAAAATAAACGTAATTCGAACTATAACATTCGCAGATATTTTGGCAAATTATTGCATTCTTATTCATTTGACTGATATCACCAATTTCCTCATTTTGAATTTACAAGAAGGTTTCTAAGGAAGTGTAATAATAAATTCAGTAAGTTATGAGAGTTCACTTGTCGCGTCGGATAAATGTTGAATAATTTTTCCTGCCGTAGCCTATTTTAATTATGTTTACAAATCACTTTTTGTTTTATAATCTTCAATATCGTAATAATATTTCATGAAGATTCTCCAGGCAGATAAAAAAAAATCTAGGTTGTGTTATAAATTTATAATTTAATGACTAATATTGTACCAAGTAATGACCCTTTTGTACCAAAAATCCGTCAACGACCTTTGTAAAAACTACTGCTATCATTTTTGTGTCCTTTTATTTGTCCTCTGATTGTTAAAAAATAAGTGGTAATCACAGAATTAAAAGTATTAAAACATAAGCTCTCTTCTCGATGCAGAATTTATAAGATTTTGCGAGAACTTTAATAAACATGCAAATTGTGCTCCAGACTAACTCTGATGTCGCACTGAACCAGAATGACAAACAAAGCTCCTCTTCGGATGGGGCTCGTCGAAATGACGGAGGTAATAGGATTCCAAAATGAGATTCATGCTACGCATAAAATTCACTTTCCAGTGTTTCTACTACAACAAAAGCCGTATTCCGTGTATTACAAGGCTTTGTCTTCATGAATTTTAACACCGACACGACATCCAAGCTAAAGAAATTGTATTCATCTGAGGAAATTTTGACACTTTCAGCACGTACATATATTAAATAAATTGAAATGGATTGAATTTCAACCAAACACATGTCTGAATTAAATTTTAAAGTAATCATAATGCTGCACGAAGCAACCTTGGCAGTTTTGGTCGTATCTCAGCTGGTAGATCACTGGACTGCAAATCTATTTATCTGGGGTTCGAATTCCGATCACTCGTATTTTAATTCAGAACGTAATTTATTGTTTATATAGTTATGTTCTGGGCATCTCTAGATCTTTCTTTAACATTCTGGTTGGATGATTCTCGAATATTCTGAAAGTGTATAAATGCTGAGCTGGACTGCAAATCTATTTGTCTGGGATTCGAATTCCGATCACTGGTATTTTAATTCAAAACGTAATTTATTGTTTAGTTATGTTCTGGGCATCTCTAGATCTTTCTTTAACATTCTGGTTGGAGGATTCTCGAATATTCTGAATGTGTATAAATGCTGAACTGGACTGCAAATCTATTTGTCTGGGGTTCGAATTCAAATCACTGGTATTTTAATTCAAAATGTAATTTATTGTTTAGTTATGTTCTGTTCATCTCTAGATCTTTCTTTAACATTCTGGTTGGATGATTCTCGAATATTCTGAATGTATATAAATGCTGAGCTCCAGAGATTGTGGGAAAGTTCTCTGTTCTATATATGTTACGGGTTGCTTCAAGCTAACAAACATACTTTATTCTGAAATTATATTCAGTAATTTTAGCATCTTCCCGGTAACATTAATAAAAAAATATACACTCCATACTGGATAGGCATATTTAGAGTTAATTGCGCTTGAAATTCTGACTGGAATAAGTTTTTACCTCTAATACCAACGTTATAGTTAAGAAAAATTATTGGGAGACTTTGTAATCGAGCTGAACAGAAATGATGAGCTATTTGAATGCTGTCATAGAAATAATTCATCATATGTGTATAAGGAAAAATAAAGTACAGTTCATTCAACAGCATTATCTTTGCAAAACCTTTTTGTGGAGACAGGATTGAAAATATTATCCAAGGAGTAAGGTGAGCTTCGTTTATTTATATCGAATACCCGCTTGTAAAAACACCTCATGGAGTATTTCGGGATAGGCCAGGTTGTTTCAGACCATGCTCAGATATTGAGGGCGACACCTGAGGAGGCATCTTCGCTGCAAACTTCCACGTCACACCACCGGGAGAGTGGGTAATCCTCGGATTCATATTTAACTTACATTAAGCGGGGTTTACACGCGAACAGTAAAACCGACAGTAGGATGTCGCTGTCATGTTCGGACAGAGACTTGCCGTGGCCCGGTTAAAACTTTTATGATTCTGCGCATGCGTCAACCTACTGTCCGTTTTCTACTGTTCGCGTGTAAACCCCGCTTTAGGCCCACACGAATGGCGTTTCTTTGGTGAAATGGGTTATGAACTTGGAAACGTCCGTTTCCGAAGCCAAGACCTTACTAGCGACCCACCTTTTCTTTACTTACACTACGACACATCCCTGACTCCAGAGATAAAAATCTCCGGTTTGCAGTTTGGATGAATGTGCGTAGAAACTTTATTGAACAACAACAAAAAAAAGTTTATATACAGTGTTTTAATATCATCGACGAAAAACATGTGATAATTATAAAAGCGATAAAAAATGTGTGTTTACATATGAAAAGAAAGACTCCCGAAACAAAAACAATTTTAAGACTGGTCCCAAAAGTTCGCTGCATCTATACACTTGTAGGAGGACTGAAGAGGGTCCTAGGTATTGAACATCTAGAGGGTCTTAGTCCAGAAGTCTGAGGTCTTTGTGAAGGAGAGATATCTGGGTCGGAGTCTGATGAACTGGTTGCGTCCGATGGCTGTTTCATGATGTTCTCATTGCAGCTCTATGTTATCCATTAAAGCTTGATTAATCATCTTTAAGCGCTGTTCCACTCCGCGTTTTCTAGGACACTGGAAGGAAAAAATTTTCGTCAATGTGGAAACCTTATGAAAATTTGCGACTGGAATGAGTAGAAAACAAACCAGTTGTTAGGACAAATGGAATGGAATGGAGTACTGATGAATGTCCAGCTTTGTGCTGAGAAAAAGCGTTAGGAAAAACTTCTCTTCCAAGTCCAGAGCTTCGGCGACAGCAAAATATTCGAGTCTTGGATACAAGATAATTTTTTTATTAGAATTACATATATGTTTATAAAGAGAAAATTGCCTGTAACACTATTTCAACGTTAAACAGTTGTGTTCAGCTTAAGTTACTAGACATCCTGTATTAAATAGGGAAGTCCCACTCCACGTTTTTTGGAAAGCGGGAAGGAGAAACCTTTCGACAATGTGGAAACCCTATGAAATTTGGCGTAGAGAATTGGAAGTGTCGGAACTCCGAATAGTTTGAAATCAAATTGAAATGGCCGAATGGCATTTTGACACTTCGCTGCGAGAGTAGTGGGAAAACAAAACCGATGCCTAGATTGGGACCCCTTGAAGGGGCTAATTAATGTTGAAAGTACACGTGGAAATCCCCCGTGTGAGGAAGTGTGGGTGAGAGTAAATCTGAGACTTTGAACCTTCTCAAACAAGGTGTATCAAAACAAATTTTGGAACATTCGTGAATGACTTGCCGAAATTTTTCGATTGGAATGAGTGGAAGACAAACCAGTTGTTGGGACAAATGGAATGGAATGGAGTTATGATGAATGCCCAGCTTTATGCTGAGAAAGCATTAAGAAAAACTTCGCTTCAAAGTCCAGAACTTCGGCGAAAGGAAAATATTTGAGTCTAGGATACAAGATAATTTTTTGATTAGAATTACATATGATGTTTATGAAGAGAAAATTACCTGTAACACTATTTCAACGTTAAACCGTTGTATTTAGCTTAAATTAGCAGACATTCTGGATTAAATAGGACAGTCCCAAATATTGACTCTTTTTCTAAATTTCTAAAGGTCTCGCAGATATGTTCTGAATTCGAATTCAGTCCTTCATATCGTCCCATTTTTTACTTAACTGCTCAAATTATAAAAAATGAGCAATCATTAATTTTTATTATAACTTACGTATTCAGAATTTTTCCCGCCAATTACTCTACACAGATTTTTCATTTAAATATAACGAATTTGGGGGAAGCAATCTGAACGAAAATTGGTAAAAGTAATAACAAAATATATTTGT
>BGPR01007499.1:52563-70761 GCA_013235015.1 Araneus ventricosus
ATCAATCCTACCAAGTTTCCAGAAGCAGTTTTCATTTGAAGAACATGATGTCACTACTCTAGAATACTGAATTTGCGGGTTTTTTCCCGCAGTGCTGCATCAGTTTATTTGATTGCTAATGAGTGTGTATACTTTGTTTTCAGAAACTTTTGATAATTTCCATAAAAGTTCGATTGGTTTATTAATCTAAATTTCAAAACAATTTTTTTCTTCAAATTTCTCAGTGATGAATACTGGGACACATTGCTCCAGTGATCACAACAGATGGGGCGTATATGTTCCGGTCCTATACCAACGGATATTATTTTCCTAAAAAAAACTTTGTTTTGGCATTATAGTATGCTCTACTCACAGTTCATGTTACCAAAGTTGTTGTGGCGTTGCAAAAAAGACTCGTCGCGAAAGGCTTGCGTCGCCGGAATCCTGTTGATTGTGGTAAGGCATTTTCTCTGAGTGCCTGCTGCAAAACTTCATACGTTTCCGTGACGGAATTCTGAAAACGAACGCAAAATTTCAAAGTTGCTTGTCACAAACGAATCTTTTTTCTTATTAGGAGAATGCTAGCTAATCGTTATAAGTCGGTTCAGTGATGTCAAAGTAATGCATAGATGCTTTTAATTTTTTCTAAATCCCCAAAGAATAGACCACTTTATCAAAATGTACTATGTGGTAAAAATAAATTTAGTATATTTTTTTTGGCGTTATTGCTCAGTGGTAACGAAATTGTGTGACCTAATTGCTTAGTGGTAATTTGACCGAATTGCTTGCTTTGGGTACGGACTGGTAAAGAATTTGTACCATACGGTGCCCAAAGGAAGCAATTCTACTTGTAAAGGTTCTCTAACACTCGTGAGAAGAAAGTAAATAATTCTCTTTAGAAAATTATTTCATGTATGCATAAAAATTCAGCTTTCTTAGAAATTAATCAGTTAGCCCTTCATACAAATAATCTTGAATTTTAGTTATTTATTTTATCCGCGAAAATTAGAATGGATATTTTTTTTCAACATAAATAATTACAATAAAAAAGAAAAGCTTTATATAACAACGTCAGATACACCGATTATTAATATACTAACAATTAATATCTAATAAATATTATTATTATATTAAGCTGTTATTATACTAGAAAATCACCCTTTATGGTATGACGGGTACAAATTGCGTCTTCATTCGAGAGATTTCCCGTCAAATTGGACGTGTTTAAATAGATATATATGCGAGAAAAATGTTTAATATTGATCGAAAACAAATAAAATAAACATATGTTCTATGACAGGAAATGTATTTTTATATTTCCATATTATTTGCATATTTCTTTATTCAAAAAAAATCTTGATAAACTACATTCCGTGTGAAATATTTTTCGTTGTTTATCAATTTTATTATAATTCAATAACCATGAAATTCTCAGCTTGTCAAACGTAAGTCAAAATTCAAAATTTCAAAGGAATTCTTTTTCGAAATTCTAATAAAAACAAAGCATTTCTCTGCTTGCCAAACGTTACCAAAAATATTATCAAATTATAGCTTCAAGATTGCAATTAATAATCAGATGCATCGTGGCGTCCAAACCATATCACGCGCATGATATACCACTGACATAATTTACTACTTTCTATTAAAAACGGAAATTAATTTGAAATATAGGATTAATATAATTTAAAATTTCTCGGGAACTATTGAGCATAGCGAGATACATTTTATATCAATCGATAGCAAATTTTATTTCACTATTTTTGAGCTATTAAATTTGAAATTAGAACGAAAATTACTCTTTTAAATTTAAAATTACTAAAATTTAGGTTCTTTAACAATGAAATAATGCTGTTTGACGTCTCGCTGTGCTATGGCGATAGTTTTATTGTTAGTGACGTCAGAACATTACCGAGAAATAGATCTGGGCTATTATGTGAGTAATTATTAATATTAATATTTCTAATTATATACCCTACGTTAGCCTT
Source organism: Araneus ventricosus (assembly GCA_013235015.1). Classification (NCBI taxonomy): domain Eukaryota; kingdom Metazoa; phylum Arthropoda; class Arachnida; order Araneae; family Araneidae; genus Araneus; species Araneus ventricosus. Next base: position 54,528 of record BGPR01007499.1, read on the forward strand.
TTATATTGTTACTAGAACATGCTACAAGACAATAATTACGTATTGCTACGGATAAAGATCCCACAAACGGCTGCATTCAGTGTGCTAAGGTGGCTCGAGCTGCCGAAACACAAACAGCCCTATCCGAAAATCTCATTACCCATACTCATTATCCCATACTCATTACTCATTATCAATAAGCAGGAAACCATCGATGGTATTTGGGAAACATCTGTGGGATCCGTTTGCTATCCCAAGGGGCTTGTTGTTGAAAATTGATACAGCGCCGAATCTCAGCACACGAACGAGATGTCTGAAACAATCTTCTCGGGATTCGAAAGATGGATTTTCCATCTTAATATCGGATAGTTACAAAATAATCATCGAGTTTTAACTCGCTACGTTCCAAAAACGTGTTACAACTATCAAAATAAACAGAACGTCTTAAAAGCGGAAATATTTAAAAAAAATTCGGATAATTACGGAGGAACCGCGTCGGCCTAGTAATAAGGTCTCAGCTTCAAGGTCAGAGGGTTAAAGGAGACCGCGGTGGCCTAGTAGTACGGTCTCAGCTTGAAGGTCAGAAGATTAAAGGAGATCGCGGTGGCCTAGTAGTAAGGTCTCAGCTTCAAGGTCAGAGGCTTCCAGGAAACAGCGGTGTCCTAGTCATAATGTCTCGACTTCGGGACCGGCTGATTCCAGGTTTGAAACTCGATTCCCCTGAAGATGCGTCATGTATGGGGCCTGTTGCACGTTGAATCATGCGTAGTGGCCAAACAACTTCTCGCTGGTGTGGTGAGGAAGTTGAAGGAGGATAGCAAGCTCAGATGTCATCCTCATCATCTGACCACGTTTCAAAATGTTGAGGTCCATCTCAAATTAGCCCTCGTGTTTTTTCAAATTAGGACGTTAATGTAACTAAACCAGAGGGTTCTAGGTTTGAAACCCGATTCTACTGAAGATCCACCGAATATGTGAGTCTCTTGCACGTCAAGCTGGACATTTACGGGAAGGCTCTTCCACACCATTTGGAAGGCTTCTCTGAAAACGGTTTCAAGTCACCAATTTCGGAAAGCCGTTCACGGGTCGGACCGCGACAACCGCAAACCCATTATCTATTGGAACTTGGATCTCCTAGGGCTACTGCACATACACCTCATCCCCACTTACAAAATGGGTCTCCTTGCCCCTATTTCCCTTCACTGACCCTTCCCTACTCCTCCCCACGGATGATTTTCGCTTTTGTGAGAGAGGAACACTCCTCTTCTCGAGGATCGTATTTCAGTTTCATGACCGAATGCGCCAAATGGAAAGAGAACAGTGGCAAATCCAGAATTTGGTTCGGGTGGAGGGACTGAGGTACAGAAAGTTTTGTATCGTCGTGACGAATGTCGAATCTTATGGCTTATGTAAATCAAAACTCTTTAACTTTACAGACTTTACTCACCTGACAATAAGAATCATAAAGAACACTAGAATAATTTCGATAATTTAACAAAATACACAATGACATAACTAGCAAAAACATGTTTTTGACCGTGTCAACGTTGCAAATACGAGTGAAATGACTATAAAAGTGGGAAAATTTTTGAGATTGTCAAAAGCCAAGAAAAAATGCTTCCACTTTTTAAAAGAGAGAATAAGAAAAAAACGGCTGTAATGAATTTAAGTAAAATAAAGAATTCTATTCTATATCTGGGGGGCTGCAGAACGACAGCCCCCCCCCCCTCCCTGGATTCTCCACTGAAAGAGAACAACATTGGATTTCCAAACTCCACCCCGATCTACACCAATTTCCATCAGATTTTTCCATTCACGAAATGTTTTGAAGCGTTGTGCGCCAAATGGAGTGGAATTGCCTTATCGTGAATGTCCCGCTTTAACCCTATGAGCCCTATTCCGCCTCAAACCGCCCCATTCGACACAGGCCGGACTCAGGCGGTTTCGGGCTCCTGAGTGAATTTTAAGGGAGAAAAGAGGTTCATTTCTTTGTAGAGAATTGATCGCCCAAATTGGGTGTCGTCCTCCTGGAATTTCTGTAAAGAAAGGAAGGATTTCATTCTGTTTTCGTGAACGAAAATTTACTTCAGTTTTTGAGGTACTGGAATTCTCACTCTAGCCGGGTTCAGAGAGTTAAAACATACGTAGGGTGTCAAATATCCTCCCGCTTGTATGGTGCAACAGTTTGGAGAGTATAGTGACAGCTCAGGCGTCGTCTGACTGGGGTTCATAATTACGAGGTTCGATACAAAATAGCCCTGGTGTTGCTTCAAAACAGGACGTTAACCAGATTACACTTGAATGGTTGATGTTTGGATAGAGACCCGAATGTTAATTGAAATGGTGGGAATGACTGAAAGACATCTTTTAGAATTCTCTTCTATAAGTTTCTAATTTAAGGTGCTGAATATCTTTTAAAAATTCATTAAAGAATATTGAATGTTTGTTTAAGTCTTTAAAATGGTTTTTTTATACTTCAAAGTTAGCACGTTATGTCCGAAGACTCTTCCTATTTGTACTACGATTATAATCGATAGTTTATTTAATGATAAGACTTTATAATTGCGGAGGAAATTTAATACTGAACTATATAAAAGTTCAAAGATTGACGAGTATAGTCCCTAGAGTTGTTTAGTGAAGAAACTTATGCTTAAATTACAAACTCATACCACGGAATTAGTGAAAGTTTCAAATTTTGAACATAATTATCCATAAAACGTAGCATTTCTTGTGTAAATGAAGATTTTTGTAAAATCATTTAACATGAAATATAAATATGAACTTCTTTAGAATATTTCATATATCATTTTGTCTTTTATGCCTTTTATTAAAAAATGTAGACAGATAAACATTCAATTTTCAAATTAAATAAATGTATCAAGTTTTTATGGATACTGTGTTAAGTCTTTATATCTGCAGTCTACTGTCTGAACAATATTCTGAATAAACGTCATCATTTAACGACACGGAGAAGAATATGAAGTTCTAAATCTATTTATGTCTTCCAAATATCAAGTAACGCAGGGAAAAAGACCATTACAAGCGATTACGGCATCCATCCATACATTGCGACACCTTACGAACATTAAAAATAGGAGAAATAATTCAACATTTTTAATCATCTTAAAAGAACCAAGTGACAGCCTCAAGAATTTTAAAGATGGTCAACAGCTCAAATCATATTCATCCATTCATTCAACGCCCAGAAGAGCCAGTCCAACTTTTTAATTTTAGAACGTTGATTGGATGTCCGCGAGGAGTTCAAATCATATACATTAGAAACTTGGGAATCTGAACTAATTGGGGCCGACCTTTGTTCGGATTCCGGGGAATCTTGATTTCAGTGAAATACTCTGGAAATTCAGTAAAATACTCTTGATATACTAAATGTAGTAGAATATCGACTCTGGGTTCTCTGTGAAGGCGTACGGAAAGAGCACGCGGCGTTTCTAATGGAAGAGTGACAAACAAATTAAGAGTAAAATGAAGATAATCTGAATTTGTTTCTACTCATTCAAGTGCTGTGTTCATTCTTAAAGAAGAGTTCAAATGCTTCTTTTAAGTTAGGAATAAACATTATCTTTGTTTCTTGTTTTTAATTGTTATTTTTCCTTCATTTTACAGTAAAAAGTTTCCAGAAAATTTTTAAAAAATGTACGGATTATCCCAAATCTCGGATTCCTGGGGTTGGAAATCCAGGGTCTACTGCACCGCCTAAAGTGAACATATTGTTTGTTTTTCAATTTTGGAATTTATACAGGAAAACATGATTTAGCTCTATTCCTTCTTTCAGATATTCCTACAAAACGTTTAAAATTTGAAGGAAAGAAATAGTTTTTGAAATTGTGTCTTTATCATTTAAGTTTTTAACCATGAATGAATTTCTACACGTTTTCAATTTCTCATTTATCCTTTCATTGAAGATACCAGTTGTCCCCAAAAGGATTGAGATTTCAGAATGTGTTTGCACGGTCCGAATGCCCTGCCTAAATGGGTGAACTGAAAACTAGAATTGTGTTGAGTAGCACGGATAGGTAGCACGTACGTTTGCAGCAAGTTTGATTTTTACTTGATATTTTCTTGTCATGGCAAATTTAACGTGTCAAAGTTGAAGCAAAACTGCTGCAAACTAGGAATGCAGAATCCGTCAACCCTCTTTGCATAACAAGTTTGCGACAAGTTCGCCACGGCGAAAATAGACAACTAGCGTCCCCCCTCCTTGCAATACAATCGTGCTGTGAAGTTGTCATGACAACTTCACAGCACGATTGCAATACAAATTTGCTGCAAAGATGATACACAATAAGAGATAATCTTTGTCTCTGTCTTAAGAAAACATCCGATTTTTAATAGCATCTCCTAGACCATCTCCCGACCTTTTCATTAATTCAATAAATCAATGATAATTTGCGAGAAAACTAACTTTTTTTATAGAAAAAAATTTTGAAACATTTTCCATCTTTTTACTAAATATAGAACTCGCACTTTAAAGAAAACTATATCGCCTTTTTCTTAATGTTGAAATTTTAATGTTTATAAACAAAATTAAACCGAAAAAACAGTCAATCTTTGTTGAAAAATAATAACTTACATTTTGTCCCATTTTGAAAGTAAGTACTTTTGAAACCTAATTTCATAATTTATTCTACTAGCAAAACGTAGTTATTAGCGAAAATCGCTCTCTCTCTCTCTTTGATTTCAAATCATATTCTCAACACAAAATTTAAAAAATTAATGAAATCAAGTGTTTAAAATAAATCGTATGCGCGATCTATTAGCACAATCTATCTTCTTCTCTCGGAGTCTAGCTGGCGGAGTGGTTTAGAGAGTCAGCTTATAAAGCGGTAGGTCGCGTGTTCTAATCCGAGATTGTGTTCGTACTCGGTGTTTGCTATAGTTTGCGATGAGTTTGACGTGGCAAAGTTGACGCATGGTGACTTCGAAGCTGACGTTAACGTGCTGCAAACTTGTTTCAAGCTTGCACTCTCGTCATGTCAAATTTGTTGCAAGCTTGCAGATTTGCAGAGCAAGATTGCTGCAAACTAAAATTGGCCAACTTAAGTGCGAAATGCAGTTTTCACTTAACACTCTAACTGTGAAGTTATTCTACCTTCTCAGGGCACATATTAGTTCAGTCTTTGAGGAAATATTTCAAAAGTCAAATTCCAATTGAGAGAAGCGCACATTATATTCAGATAATGGTGGGAGCTCATGTGTAGTCTCGTGAAAAGAGAGGCACAATATATAGTAATGTAATAATGAGCGTTTAATCTAAATTCTATACTGGCGAGGTGTACAAAATTAATCCTTTGAACTCAAAAATGAAATTATATGCATTATTATTCTCTGATTTACAAGAGCTCATATTATTGATTTGTAACATAAAAAAGATGTTGGAGTAAGTTCATTTTTTCTGAAAAATTATTCTACATCTTCTTGCAGCTTTGCAGGTAGTTTTATAACCATAGAAATAAAAAAACGTCAAAATGGTGCACCGTCTAACCCTCTGAGAGCCCAAATATTTTGAACTTTTAGCTATCAAGTTAGAAAACTTAGCTTTTAAAGTAAATGAATCGATCTCTTTTGCACATATAATTATGTCTCTGAAATCTTAACAATACTTTATCCATGATTGTTTAAGAAAATATAAATATAAAAACGAGCTATCAGCTTTTTAACTGAACATGAGAAACAGAAAAAGACGTTTGCGAAGCTCGTAGGGCTAGAATGGTGACTGAGATTCACCTCTCGAGTGCAAAGGGTTAAGGACCATTCCAGTTGAATACCGTTAAGATTTAGAAAGATATCGGCATTTCAGCGAGGTGAATTTTGCCTGCCTTCTTAGAGAAACTAAATGAAAAGAGCCTTTCCAGAATTTGATATTTTTGTTGTTGCAGCAATGCCTAATCAGTGTCGTAGCTATAGGGGGGAGGTCCGCTCCGGGTGGCACTTCGGAAGGGTGGTGAAATCAGGCATGCAGGAAAACAATTTTATAACTAAGAGCAGCGGTACTAGCTCAGTCATTATGAACATAAAAAACAATTAATGTTATTAATTCGTATATTTCACTTTTTGTTTGTAAACTATCGATATGTGGAAGAAATGCTGACGGTCGACAAGCGATTTCGCAACCTATCTGCAGTAACTGAGGGCGTGAAACGACGAATTACGTTATTAATACGGTGGTTTTCCCTTTAATTTATTTATTTTTTAACTTTGGGTTTATGTGCCCTATATAACTTGTAAAGGAAGGCTATGTCACTGTGTTTAATTTCAGAAATTTAAATTATGTACTTAATTTATAAGTTTTGCAATGTATTTCACCATAGAATGAAGAATCGTGGAGCCTTCTTTATCAAAAATAATATGTTTATTGGACGTCTTCCACAGCACAAACATGTAAAGCAAACAAGCCTTGTTTAACACGGCTGATTAGAAATCATGCCCATGCCCCTCGGTTGCCGCTTTCTGATGACATTTATCTGAAGGCAGGACAGCCTGTTTAACACGACTGGATAGAAATCATGTCATGTTCATTGAGACAGGCCAGGATTGCTCGGTTACCGCTTCTTCGATGACATTTATCTGAAGGCAGTGACAGCCTTTTTAACATGGCTGGATAGAAATCATGCCCATGCCCTCGGTTGCCGCTTCTGGATGATTATTTATCTGCTGCGACAGCGCCTTGTTTAACACGGCTGGATAGAAATCATGTCCTTGCCCTTCGGCTGCTACTTCCTGATGACATGGTCTGAAGGCAGATGCCTTGTTTTAACCCATGCGATAGAAATCAATGCTCTTCAGTGTTCATTGGAGACAGGCCAGATTGCTCGGTTAAGCTGCTTTCTGGATGACATCATCTGCTGAAGGCAGTACAGTCTTGTTTAACCCAGGCTTGATAGAAATCATGTCAGCGTTCACGAGACAGCCAGATTGCTCGTTGCCGCTTTCTGACGACATTTATCTGAAGTAGGACAGCCTTGTTTAACCCAGCTTGATAGAAATCATGTCAGTGTTCATTGAGACAGGCCAGATTGTTCGGTTGCTGCTTGATGATTGTCTGAAGGCAGGACACACCCTTGTTTTGCACGGCTGCATAGGGAAATCATGCCTGTGCCCCTCGAAGGCTTTCTGATGACATTTATCTGAAGGCAGGACAGCTTCCTTTGTTTACCACGGATGGATAGGAAATCATACCAATCCTCTCGGTTGCTGCAAGCCTGATGACATTTATCTGAAGGCAGAAGGTTTATAGAAATCAGGTCCTCTTCCCATTGAGACAGGCCAGATTAAGTTAGGTTGCTGCTTTCAAATCAGTATTTGAAAACAGCCCTTGTTGAAATAAGTGTTTGGGACCCAGATTGGGTGCCAAATCTGTTCTGTATGGGGAGTGGATCCCAGACTTCACTTGAAGTTTGCGAGTAGAGGGATATTGTCATGCAGAAGGATGACACCATCACCCGCCAACATGCCCTGACCGTTTGCATCGGATGGTTTTACGACGGCCCAAAGACTATTTCCTTTTTCCGAAATTGAAAACTAACACTTATCTGGAACAAGCTCTCTTCAAACCAGTGATATGAAAACAGCTGCCGAGAATTGACCAATGGTAGGAAAGTGATTTCTACCAAGTAGGTACTGCGTCCAGATAAATGCCCAAATAGATTTAGTGACCATTTGGAAAAGTGGTCAAGTATTCTCTTAATTCCCTGTATTTTTTAATAAATAATTTTTTGCCACCTTTGTAAACTTTATCCAAACCTCGTAATATAGTGAGAAAATTTATGACTCTCATTTTAAAAATATCTTCCCATTGACTGAATTCGTTCGATATTTGATTCAGATCTACGATGGCTCAAGGATCTACAGAACAAATTTCTGTCATCTGATTCGCTGCGTTTTGATTTTTTCATGTTAACACACCTAAGGACAGGCAGATAAATAAACAAAATTATACAAATTTGCTTTTTTTAGGACTGAGGAGGTCTTAAAATTTAATAACTTATCAAAATCTTTAAGGTTGCTTAATATTGAGTATTTACATAGTTTTCTAAGGATTAATGAATAATTTCAACTTGATATATAACCCAGGAAATCTCACTATAACTAACACTTACTCTAATAATGCGATAGAACACGAAGCAATAGATAAAGCCATTGCTTTATCTTAATATAAACAAAGATGATAGCAGAAATAAATTTTGGGTTATTATATCTCATAAATAAAACAAAGCTACTATATAACATAAACCAGAGTAGCCTGCCACCATAAATAATTTAACACTTATTCTAATACGTTAAAAGATCGCTAAATCAAGGATGAATTATTGGATTATCTTTGATATAAAGAAAGATAATAACAGAAATAAAATTCGTGTTATTATGTGTTACAAATAAACAAAGTTTTAAAAATATAGCATAACAACTAGGAATCAACATAATTAAGTTTGCATTTATCAGTAATGCTCAAGAGAAGATAAAAGCAACGCAAAAAGTATACAAGGTTTAAAAATATAACAGAAATCCAGGAAATCTCAACATAATAATTTTTTACCAACTTTAATAATGTCAAGAGCGGATAAGTAAAATATAATAAAAACAAACAAATTTTAAGAACTACTTTCAGTTTTAATCTATAAACTTATTTAAAAATTACAAATGAAAGAACCAGAATTACTTTACGAAAGAAAATAAACAAGGCAATGAATAAACTATTATTTAAAATTGATAAGGAGTTGTTCGTGTTACGTGGATTAACCACATTGGGAATGAGGAATGGAGTCCAAAATAGGAATGATGGTAGGCACCAACATGCACAAGCATAAACAGAAAATATTGAACTCTCCATAAGTAAAGGTTCTTAAATCTAGAAAAAGCCATTCAATTCTGATGAAATGTTGCTAGCACCATTTTTCTACTTGGATCTCAAACAAAAAATTAGTTGTAAAAAGGCAGCAAAAGGAAATGAACTTATTAAAAAACATGACTAGTTATTTTAGAAAGTAATTATCTAAAGTAAGACAACCAAACTTAATCTTTCGCAGAAATTAAATTACTTATATCTATTTTCAAATCACCACATATCACTTCTATACCTCTTATTAATAAAAATCATCATCCATAATTTTCATAAAATTACCTTGTTTATATCCATTCATCCACGTATCGCTTCTATTTCTTCTTCATGAATGAAAATTATAAGCCACAATTTCAAAAAAATTTACCATTTATCTATTTCCAAATCATCCAACGTATCGTTTTACTCTTATGAATGAAAATTTATCATCCATAATTTTCATAAATTAATTACTTATATCAAGCTTTACCCTTTACATTGGAAATTATCAGCTATAATTTTCTATAAAATTAATTACTTATATCTATTTTCAAATCATCCTACATATCGTTTTTACTTCCTCTTATGAATGAAAATTATCATCCATATTTTTTCATAAAATTAATTACTTATATCGCTTCTACTCCTTTTATGAATGAAATTATCAGCCATAATTTTCTATAAAATTAATTACTTATACTATTTTCAAATCATCCTAATAAAAATGCTTTTACTCTTTAAATGAAAATTTTCTTTATCTTATAATTTTCATAAAATTAGTTACTTATATCTATTTCACATCATTCTCCGTATCATTTTACCTCTTGCAAAGGCTGTCGCCCGCTTTCTCTCGCAAGTTACCATGACGCCTCTCGTTGTCTCTGGTACAGCCAGTTATACCTAACAAAGCTAATGCCACCGCCTTTATTGGAAAACCCAAACAAACGAATGCAAATTCCAAAGCCTCGTGCGCTCGAAGCAACCGAAGCAACAAACCAGCCTTATCCGAAATTTTCATTACCCGCCTATGGGCGGCTCAAACCATCGACAGATTATGAACATCGGTGGGTCTGGCTTTTCTTCCTGGGCGGGGTATGCTGATGGAGAAACATATTAGGGCGAATCTAGGAGAAGACTCCACAAGCGAGAAGCGGTCAACAGCCCCTTCTGAACAATGTTCTAATGATAGATTTTCCAATGTTTTAATGAGCAACAATTGGCGAATTTGGACCAGGACTTAGATTGAGACCGGTATCATGATCAATCTGCTCTGAAAAATTGAAAATTTATGTCCTAAAGATAAATGAGTTGCATGAAATCACCTTTGCGAAAACACTACGTGGTTATACGTAGAGAACAAGTGCTTAGATCTAGACATCATTAACTAAAGCATTTAATAAAAAAACGTATACTCTTGGGTTGTTTTAAAGTAAGTAGCAAATATATTATTATATTCTCTGATAGGAAATTTGTCTGTTCAAAATTATTGTAATAATTTAAGCAAAAAAATATTTTAAATAATAGGTAATTTTTTCGTTGTTGTTGTCTCAAAAAAGCTGATCGCTTTATATAACAGAATTCTCTTATCTTAAACTACAAGCATAGCTCAGAAGGCAGTTATCACCAATTAGAAATCCCCAAATTGAAAAAAGCAGTAACTGTTTCAAAGCCCCAAAAAAATCAACAAAGTCAAACGTCAGATAAAAAAGGAACAGTATCTAAGACTGCGTGATTTGTATCATATACGTTAGGATACTATGGAAGAATTAGAACGGCACATTGTATAAAATGTCATATGTATTGGTTCTTACACTAAAGGATGATGAAATCAAAAAATTGAAAAAAAATACTTTAATTGTTTTAAAGAATTTGGTGTTCCAATCAGGAAACCAGTTTCATTAATGAGACGATGACACAATTTTAAGGTATTTTTCCCGCCTTTAAAACGTGCATTTTATAAAAAAAATTAATTACTGTTTTCAGTTGATGTACAATCTCCAAAAAATTTTACTACTAGTTCTTCATTAAAAATTACTTTTCTATATCTATACATTAAAAAAATGTCTAAGTTGTCCAAATTGCCAAACCTAGTGGCGTGTGACGGATAATTACCAGATGTTACAATTTTTTTTAATTAATAAAAAATAACCTATTAATTGTTTGTCAATAAACATTCATTATTAAAGCCCTTCTATGAGTCATGGTATTTATGAGCAAAATTTGAGAAAATATATTAATTAGTTTGACTTTTCTATTTCATATAAACTGTTTTTAAGTTTCATTTTTTATTCTTGTAGATTTATTTATTTTTGAGTATTATATAATGCTTTCCCAATACAACCATAAATGTACACCACGGAAATGCACATCAAATTGGTCCTGAAAGTCTTTTTAACGATGAAACCCATGAAAAAGTGCACTAAAACTGCTCTGGAATGATTAGCGCCGCTGCATCTGAAAACTTTAGAAATGACGAGTTTATCTTTGAGCTGAATTCTGTACCCGTCTCTCTTGAATGTCAACACCATATCACTACTGAGAAAAAAAAAGCTTTTCTCATTGGCTGGCTTTGGAGGCAATTCTTCGATCTGGATACAATTATAAAGCTTTAGAAAAAGGGGAGCCACTTTAATATAACCATGAATTTACACCACGGAAATGCACACCAAATTAATTGAAGACTTTTAAATGATGAAGCCGGCGAAAAGGGCAATTAAACTGCTCTGGAATGACTGAAGGCCCCTGCATCTGAAAACTTCTTGAAATGACGAGTTTTATCTTTGATGAATTTCTGCATCTCAGCTCTCTGGAAAGTCAACAACTATATCACTGAGAAAGCTTTTTCCTCATTGGCTGGCTGATAAGTAATTTCGGTTCTGGATACAATTATAAAGTTAAAAAGGGAGCCACTTTAATATAACCATGAATTTACACCACGGAAATGCACATCAAATTGCCAATCTGGAAGTCTTTTTTAACGATGAACGGGCGAAAGTGTACCAAACTGCTCTTGAAATGATTAGCCGCTGCATCTGGAAAACTTCTTTGAAAGGACGAGTTTACCCTTGAGCTGAATTCTGTCTCGGCTCCTCTTGAATGTCAAGAACTATATCAATGAGAAAAAGCTTTTCCTCATTGGCTGGCTTGATAAGTGTTCTTTTGTCTGGATACAATTATGAAGCTTAGAAAAGGAGCCACTTTAATATAACCATGAATTTACACCACGGAAATTTTAATATCAAATTCAATCTGAAGTCTTCTTAATGATGAAGTCATGAAAAAGTGCAGTACCAACCGTTTGAAATGATTAGTTGCCGCTGCATCTGAAACTTCTTTTTGAAAGGGGACGAGTTTATCTTGAGCCAAATTCCCCATCTCAGCTTCCTGGAAAGTCACACCAGGTATCACTCGAGAAAAAAAAAGCTTTCCTCATTGGCTGGCCGGATAAGTAATTCTTCGGTTCTGGATACAATTATGAAGTTTAGAAAAGGAGCCACTTTAATATAACCATGACCCCATACCACGGAAATGCACATCAAATTCAATCTGAAGTCTTTTTTAACGATGAAACCGGGCGAAAAGTGCACTAAACTGCTCTGGAATGATTGAAGGCCGTTGCATCTGAAAACGTCTTGAAAGGACGAGCGAGTTTATCTTGAGCTGAATTCTTACCCGGCTCTCTTGAATGTCAAGAACTATATCACGAGAAAAAAAAAAGCTTTTCCTAATTGGCCATTTGGATAAGTAATTCTTTTTGGATCTGGAATACAATTATGAAGTTGAAGATGATGGCTGAAAGGAAAGTTGAAGAAAGTTTTATATGGAAAATTTGTTAAGCTGCTTCGAGCCAGAGGGAACATCAACAAGATTATACAAATATAAGGAGAGAATATTATTTTTATCGTATTAATGAGTAGAATATAGATTCAATTTGCTCCGTTGAATCTGTCAAATGTTTTTTCTTTTTTTCAATTAGTGTATAATGGAATAGGAAATCATACTAAAATATTGATTTTGATCTAAATTAATTTTTGACTCTTAAATTAAATTAACTCCTTGCCTTGATTTTTGACTCTAAAATAATTTAAAAAATAAAAGGCTTAGACACTTTCAAAACTAACCAATTTTTTTTACGGTCACGTGTACGAAATCCATAAATAAAAAAAAGTGTTGTAAAAAATTTCCAAAATTTACAAAAAAATCTGGATCTTGGATGAATCTTCAAATTTAGAACATTCTGTCCGTAAAACAATTTTTGAATTATATCCGTCGACCAGCGAACATAATAGACGGTGAAATTTGGTATGTAATTCTAAGCACTAAAATTGTAGATATGTATGAGACAATGAGTGAAATCTCAAAGTGAAATTTGTTTTGTTTAACTGTCTGTCTGAGCGTTAACACAATTGTGCTCGTCCTCAATGCACGAGGTTGTCAGAAACAATTAGGCACTAAATTTAATAAATCAAGAGAAAAAAGAGTAAAGCAAAATCCAACCAGAAACACCTGAAAGTTAAAGTCTCCCCGAAAGCCCGCCAGGAACGATTAAAGACAACAATTACATTGTATCCAGGGTACTGCTGCTACCGAAAACAAAAGTAGATAAAATATATTATCTGAAAAGGAAAACTAAGCAACTTTTATAAAAAAAATTGTTGGAAAATTTGAATAGAACCGTGACCCGTCCTTTTAATGCGTTTCTTTTGGATCTTTAGGTCACGAGAAGTAAAATTCTGGGCGGAAGTCGTGCCTCTAACAGAAAAGATCCCATTTTTTTGGATTCCTGCCTGCAGACCCTTGATAACGTCTGCAAGGCCGGATTCTTTTTCTATCTTTTACAACAGCACTTTTCATAAAAGACACTGAATAAATAATCAAATGTAAAATGAGCACTCATTTCAAATGATGTCAGGAATGGCTGTAATGAGATATTCAACATGTTTCATTTTTTTTTCCTGACAGGAGACTCAATACATTACACAAAATAGTAATAGGTTCCCACTATATTCGTTACACTCCCTTAACTTCTAAACAGCTTAGGCCATAAAGTTGGTGTCTAGGTATAGTAAAAAAAGGCTAGTGTTACCGATGAGATAAGCAACGCCATCTATCGGCAAACGTTTGAATTAGAGGTCCCATTCGTAAACGGTGAAAGATACGAGAAAAAGTCAATTAGGAAAGTTGCAGAGAACTCTGATTTAGTTTGAAAAGATACTCAGTACATTACTACTCAAAACAGAATGTAAAATGGACATTTGTTTGATTGTCATTTTCAACATCATGGTGTCGTGAAAACGCGAGCGAAGCGAGAGTAACACTTCTTATGGGGACACATAAAAGGGTAGGTATAGACCCCACCTCCAACAATGCACGATCTTCGACGACGCATTACTATGCTTTTCAGCCTGCAATGTTCGCCATTTTGCACAATGCGCAGAGAGAAATCCAGTCCGGAGGCAATGTGTATAGTGGCTAACGGAGAGCATTTTGAGCAATATAAATAAATGATCCAGAAGACAGGGACGTGTCTCTCAGTTTTTCTTCCACTTTTGGCGACATGACAATTTTCGAAATCGTGACCAAACAAAATGTTCATTCTTTTGCATTCTGTTTTGAGTATTAAAGCGCGCAAGGTATCTTTCCGTACTAAATCGAGAGTGCTTTACAACTTTCTGATTGACTTTTTTTCGTATCTTTCACCGTTTACGAGATAGGACCGTTGGATTCCAGTAACATTTGCCGATAGATGGCGTTGTAAGTTGTCTCATCGAGGCGCATAGCCTTTTTTACTATAGATAGACACCAACTTTGCGGCCTAAGCTGTCACCGTTAGAAGTTAAGGGGGAGAGTTATAACGGATATAAGGGAGCCTTTGTATACACTCACACACACAGTAGATACATTTGGTGTGCAAAAATAAGGACCATTTCATAAGAAAACGAAAAAATGGTGTTAATACGGAAACACTGGTTCCAAAATCAGTTGTTGAGAATCGCGTAGAGTACAATCAAGTATCGTGCACATTTTACACTGAGATTCAGTCACGTAGGCATTTAGGGGAACCAACTAGATATTAATGAAGACGAAAGGGGATTTCTGGCTGACTCCAGTTTCTCGTATAATGATTTAAAACTTTCATCAATGAATTTGTTTGTTATGCACATTTCCTGGATTTTTTTTCGTAAAATAATAGCATGGGTATTCGGGAAGAAAATAAGTTTCTTAAAAAAATCCCAAATTTTTCAGCTTGCTTTTCGCTTATAAACATACATAGTTTTGAAATTATACGAGATATACAGAATACGCGACAATAAATTAAGTCTAAGATTATATTTAAAAATTAAAAAAGTAAATACTTTGAATATTCGATGAGTATTTGTAGCAATTTTAACCGCTCATGTGTGAAGCATAATTTTTCTTTCATAATTTTCAGATATATAGGCAGCTTTATCTAAAAAAAAAAATTCCAGTTAATACGACTAAGATTCAGAAATATATGGACGAGTTTTTCTTATTTTACGTGACTATAACATGTATTTCCGGTGTAATGCTAAGTCAATAGATCTTGAAAGCGGAAGTCCAACATATAAGCAGATAAAGTCAAATGTTAATGTAAGTAAACAAGTCGAAAAACTAGTCCATTGGCATTTCAGCGTGATAAATTTCAGTTGCACCTGCTAAGAAGAAACAATATCGTGTGGACTTTTCCTCAATTTGATATTAAACTTGAGTCTTCGAATAGTTATATTTGAATTGTATAAAGGTTAGAAATATTCTGAATACCCATATATACACCAAAGTTATTTTTGTAACGATCAAAAAATATATATTTAGAATTATTAAAATATTTAAAGAAAATAAATTAATAGATAAAAAAACGTTTGATCATAAAAAAGAAAATAATTTTAAAATATCGTTTAATGTAAAAGAAAATAATAAAAAACAAGTTTTGCCATTATTTCTTTTTCTAAAGGTTATAAAAATAGAGTGACAACGATATATTTAGATGGTTAACGTTGCTCTAGCAACGGAGAATAATATTATTATTGAACATGGAATTCGATGTCAGTCAGGTGATGCAACGCTTTGCGATGTAAGTGTATCATTTTATTCACCATCCATGGTTAAACCATGATCAGCGGTTAAATGATGTAATTCTACATATAATAGCGAAAGGTGACCGAAATGCATTGCCAAAATGTATACTTTATTGCTATATTACATGGTATCTCAATTTCTCTGTTGTTGGCGATTTTAAAATACCCTCAGCCTTCGAGAGCTAAACGAGTCGCCAACTGCCAGTTAGGGGGATACATCCATTGATCATTTCTGGTCAGCATTCGCTTGATTGTATAAATTCCCTTTAACCTCTGGATCAGGATTTAACCATGAAGGTGAATAAGGCTGTATGCGTTTGCT
>BGPR01007500.1:0-70736 GCA_013235015.1 Araneus ventricosus
TGTAGGCATACGAAATTTAATACATCATGCAAAATCTTTCCGTTCTTGCTTGTGCAACAGAAATCGCAGCGTCTTCTCGAAATGCCCGAGGGCCCCTCTGCAATTTATTGTTGCTTGATGGTTTCGAAAACCTATCCGTTTTTCTAAGGCGAATCCTTTTCTGTATAATATAGAGCCCTGTTCCGGTTACTGAAGGGAAGGTCAAAACAACTTTTCTTATGAGATAATTTACGAGCCGGCGTTTTGTGTCCAGTTTCTTTGTCGGAACTGAATAATTACAGATACATGTACTGACAAAACATTTTGTTCCTTCCCTTGTAATAAAATAAGTAAGCGACCAGGATTTTACAGATAGAAAGTGAGTAGCTTGCTTTGTTCCGAAGCTTTCAAAGAGATCCATAAAAATTCTACAGAACAGTGTGTCTCATTTGAGTGCTGATTGTTGGAAAATCTGTTGCATTCAGAGAGATACACATTCTTTCAAGGCATTTTCAATTAAAGGGCTGACGATACGATTCGCGGAAGAGTCTCAAATTATTCGATTTAGCTTGTACAAAACCAATATCCATTGTGAAATTGAACGCTGTATAGTAGAAAAGCTAAAAACTTCACTTTTAAAATGTTAGCTGGCACAAACGCCTTGATTCAAAGCAGAATACAGAACTAGCGAAAGAGAAGTATACGAAGGAAGGCACCCTCTACGTCAGAATCTACTCGGCCAATGAGAGTGCGTTTCGGATTGCATCATGTTTCCTGCTATTTCAGTGCATCTTTCGCTCTCAATATTTAAATAAATAAATTTTTTTTGTAAAATTTCACTTGCATATTTGAAATTAGAATGATTTTTTCTACAAATACGGATGGCTTTCATGTGTTTTTAAAAAATGCCGAAGTTCCCCATTTGGCTAAAAAATTATTGATAAGAACCCACTCAAATATAAACTTGTTAGTGTTTTATCCATGTTGCATCCTTCTGTTATATTGGATAATTCAAATATTGGGTTAACTCGGTTTAACATAGTTCTTGAAGTACTACATAATGCAAACCAAATCACAGAGACAGTGTCAGAAAGAGAAACACCAATATGTACCCTTTTGCTCTGTTGTCACAGAAAGACATCTGGATGAGTTTGAAATTTTTTTGTCTGATGAGTGCAATCTAGAGCTCGATAACTTTTATTATGGATTATTGTCAAAGGAAAAAAAAATAAAAAATGGGAAGATCTGTGGCAGGTTCTAAAATTATGCTTTATATTCTCCCATGGAAATGCTTCAGTGGAAAGGGGCTTCTCTGTCAATAAAACAATGCTAGTTGAAAACTTGAAAGAACAAAGTTTGATTAATCAAAGACAAGGATACGATGGAATTAAATTTCTTGGGGGAGTTGAAAATGTCTCTATTACTAAAAGAATGCTGTTAGCTGATCGTGGTGTGAGGCATCTGTATAGAGCGGATTTAGTGAGGAAAGAATATTTAGATAAGAAAGCATCAAAGACACAAGAAAAGAGAAAATTAGAAAATGAATTGCAGCAGTTATATAATCAGAAAAAGAAAATCCGATTGGAAAAAGATAAGGAAGAAACTGAATTTGAAGAAAAAATTCAAATTTTGGAGGAAACAAGAAAATCCTTACTGTGAAGATTCAAATTAAGTTTAAATATAAGAACTTTATATTGAGACATTAATTTTTGAGATTAATACAGAAATGTAAATAATCATTATTGTGATACATTAAATATTTTTGAAAAATCACAGTTGCATTATTTACTGCTAATTTTACTTTCTTATCATTTGGCTAAAGTTATTGAATTCAAATTGAATTAGAAAAATTTTGGTTGCATTTCCAAAACTGCTATATGAGTAAGCTTAGATTAGATATGGAAATACAATAATTTATTTCTATGTACACGAGTTTGAAAACATTTATAAGTACTTTTTCTATCCCAAAATTCCTGTATTATCTCCAAACGCATACCTTTTGTTTGAATTTACATAAGACTTTGAATTCGTGTATACTTTAACTAAAGCATTTCTAAGTCATGGAAAATTATTGGCCGTAATCAGGGAAAGTCATGGAAATTCATGGTTTTGTAACACTGTATTTTGGCAGATACCCTGTACAGAATTTTATTTCCCCAAGTGAATACTTGCCATTTAATAACTATAACACATGAATAGTTGATTATTACGAAATGCAATTTTTAGCTGTCCATATAAAGTTAAGCGAAATCGTTACAATCCGGTCTTCATTTGTTTTGGCGTTAAACTAATATTATTGTAAAAATGGAATAAAATGTAAAATCAAAAACAAGTCCTGCAAATGTTATAAATTCGAGTCATTTGACTCTTAATCTAAACCTAAGCCCTTAACATTATTGATAATAACTTATTTGCATAGACGGATGGTTGGGGGTGGATATTATAGTAGGGGATACGCGAAAATAAAAAAGAGTGATCAAGGGGTACGGAGGGAGAAAAGGTTGGGAAAATCTTCTTTACAAGCATAAATGGTGCCATGTACACTAGGGCGGGCCGAAAAAGTCGAAGTATCTTAGATTTTTTTTGCGGTAGTGTGGAACAGTTGCGAATTTCCATCATTAAAAAGTGTGTAAAATCTTATAACTCTGAATTGATATTTTCTGTCGCCTCAATGGACAGAAAGTTGTGAAAATTGGACTAAAAATGATCAAAAATTAATAAAAAATCACAGATTTCATTGACCGGTTTGCGGTATTGCTTAAAAGTTACTATGTATTAACAACAACACATTTACAAAATTTTAGAATTATACGTTAATATCTTCTGCCGCCTGAACGGAGATGAATTTTGGAAATTAAAGGCTAATTTTTAAATAAATGCACGTTTAACTTACCTCATTATAATGCGAATAGTAACTTTATTCAACCTTTGAAACATACAAAATTACAAAACCACTATTTTTTGGAGTCAAATTGTGACATTTGTTTTCTGGATTCTAAAGTAACTCTGATAAATCCATCTCTGTTCTGCGGTCCAACTATTTTTCTGGAGGCTTCAGTGGCGAGTTTCACAATTCGCTCAACTACTTGCGTGTGTGAAAGAAATTTATTAAAGTCCCAGCCGTCCATCGGCACATAGTCCTGTATCATCTTCAGAAGTTCATGAGAACTGTAGGCGGTGTGACATAACAAGCTTGCCAGTCAATGAGATCTACGTAGTCTGTAGCTACAAAATTAAAAGCAGGATTAACGAATTTACGAACCAATTTCCATCTGGGCCAATTTCAGTATTTATGAATATGTAACCAATACACTATTGGATGATTTTAGTAACCTTATTTTTCTGGGATGTGACGGCACAGTCGTGAACACTGGAGTGTTGAATGGTATAATTCACAGGCTTGAATCGAAACTTCATCGACCAATGGAATGTCTGCTTTCTTCATTTCAAAAAGTTGCCATTACGACACCTATTTGAGCACAAGTCTTCTGGTCCCTCGTCTTACACCGGAGACATTGGACGAAACGTGACAGGTTGCGAGAAGCTGCCACTTATTGCTTTTAATAGTAGTGAATGCGACTTGCCAGGCATTGCTCCCACCAACTTAAATGTGATCAGCAATACTTATTAGACGTTTGCACAGCCATTAGTTCTGGCGTTTGTTCTTCATATCTTGTGAAGCGTCAAACGGGAACGTTGAATTTGGTCCACTGGCTAACAATTGCAAATCGAATATTGAGGATTTATATATCAACATCAAACCCATCAAGTAACCTTATAACTTTGGTTGTATTCATTCTAAGAGTTTACGCACCCTCAAGGTTTCGAATTAAGATTCATCATTCCATAAAGGATGGTGATAGACACTTTTGGCGTTTCATTAGCTCATCTCGGTATTTGGCTAAGAAGTATCGTGATGTACGTAATTCAACCAGTTATTTCTCGCAACACTTATTTTGCGGCACCAGAAAACATGCTTTTTTTCTATGTTAACTGATGGGAGATGCCATATTAGAACCCTTGCAGCTCGGCGAATTATCAAGGCAAGGGAAATTGTCCCAGATGGAAATTGTGCTCGTAGATTCGTTATTCCTGCTGTTAACTTTGTGATTGGAGCTACAGATCATTGTAGATCTCATTGACTGGCAAGCTTGTAATGTCACTCCACCTACAGTTCTCAGACAGATTAGTTCTCATGAACTTCTTCATGGACGGCTGGAACAATATTAAATTTCTTTCACACACGCAAGTAGTTGAACGAATAGTGAAACTCGTCACTGAAGCCTCCGGAAAAAGAGTTGGACCGCAGAACAGGGATGGACTTATCAGAACTACACTAGAATCCAGAAAACAAATGTCACAATTTGACTCCAAAAAATAGTGCTTTTGTAATTTTGTATGTTTCAAAGGTTGAATAAAGTTACTATTCGCATTATAATGAGGTAAGTAAAACGTGTATTTATTTAAAAATTCGCCTTTAATTTCCGAAATTCAGCTCAGTTGAGGCGGCAGAAGATATTAACCTATAATTCTAAACGTTTGTAAAGGTGTTGTTGTTAATAAATAGTAACTTTTAAGCACTACCGTAAACCGATCAACGAAATCTGTGATTTTTTTTTATTAATTTTTGACCATTTTTAGTCCAATTTCCACAACTTTCTGCCCATTGAAGCGACAGAAGGTATCATTTCAGAGCTATAAGATTTTTAATGATGGGAGTTCCATAGCACCTGTACATAGCAAATGATTTAAGAATACTTTGACTTTTCGGCTCCCCCTAATGGGCTATTATTTTAGACACCTCATTTTTTCTTAAAACAGCAAAAGGCAGTATGTTTTGACTCCTGGCACCTCATGAAACTGGGCCAAAGCATCTACACCCTCTCCCCGCTCGCTATGCTACTGAGTCGAGGAGCTTTCTGTTTTCTCAATAAATAGTCATTTTACATAAAACTTTGTTATATCTGAATTAATAAATTTTATTTTTTCACGGTTACTACTGAATCTCCAGATGCAACGAAGAAAGATTTTCTTCAAATAAAACAAAACACTGTGATTAGAATTTATCTTTTCAAAGAACATCAGCTCATTTTGTTAAAGAAAAACATCAAGTTTATCAATCAAGAACATACAAGGATGGAGACGCACTCAAAACAGATGAAACGCATTTGGTTATGATCTGTGTATGGACTGTTCCTACTGATAAAATATAAATGTATATACACGATAAGAAATATTTCCCTTATACGATGTCGTGTCAAATTTCCTCAGAAACGGCTTTTGAATAAACATTTCCATACTCATACGAAAGAAAGCCATATTCTTGTGTTATGCAATAAAGAATTTTTCTCGGAAAGGTTATTTAAAAGGCATTATCGAACTCACAAATGAAAAGCCTCATTCTTGTGATGTATGTGGAAGGATTTTCCTCAGAGATTCTATTACGCATTATCGATATACTCAGTGAAAAGCCCAGCTTCTTATGATGCGTATGGAAGAATTTTCTCAGTAATTTATTTACACATTTTTCGTATTCATACCAGTGAAAAGCCCTTTTCTTGTAATGTATGTGGAAAAGGATTTTCAGAGAATAATTGTTACATAATCTTATTCTATGCAGTGAAAAGCCCTTTTCTTGTGATGTAGCCATAAAGATTTTCTCAGAAGAGTAATTAACTGAGCATCTTCAACTCCATGAAAAAGCCTTATTCTGTGATGTTTGTGGAAAAAGAATTTAGAGGTAGTTTATTTGCACATTATCGTATTCATCCAGTGAAATGTCCTTTCTTGTGATGTGCCATAAAATTTTCTCAAAATGTGACTAAAAGGCATTATCACTCTTATACAAAGAAAAGCCTTATTCTGTTATGTTTGTGGAAAGGATTTTCTCAGAGGTAATTAATTTGCACATTATCTTATTCATCTTGAAAAGCCCTTTTCTTGTGATGTGCCATAAAGAATTTTCTTGAAAATCTATGAGCTTAAAGTGCTTCGACTCATACAAAGAAAAGCATTCTTGTGATGTTGTGGAAAAGGATTTTCTCAGAGATGTCATTATTTTGTTATCATATTCATAAGTGAAAAGCCCTTTTGTAATGTATGCCATAAAGAATTTTCCCGAAAATGTGACTTAAAGTGCATTATCGAACTCCAAATAAAAGCCGTATTCTTGTGATGTTTGTGGAAAAGGATTTTCTCCAGAGGTCATTTATTTGCACATTATCATATTCATACCAGTGAAAAGCCCTTTTCTTGTGATGTATGCCATAAAGAATTTTCTCGAAAATGTGATTTAAAAGTGCATTTTCGTATTCATACCAGTGAAAGCCCTTTTTCTTGTGATGTATGTGGAAAAGGATTTTCTCAGAGAGGTAATTTATTTACATTATCGTATTCATACCAGTGAATAGCCCCTTTCTTGTGATGTATGCCATAAGAATTTTCTTGAAAATGTGACTTAAAAGTGCATTATCGAACTCATACAAATGAAAAGTCGTATTCTTTTGATGTGTATGCCATAAAGATTTTTTCTCTCAAAGGAAATTTAAATGTGCATCATCTAACTCATACTTCAAAGTCCTTATTCTTATGATGTTTGGCGGAAAATGAGTTTTCTCGGAGAACAGTGAAGTCATACAGATGGAAAGTCCTTTTCTTGCGATGTACGTGGTAAAAGTATTCTCCAAAGTTGATTATACATCGTGAATACGTAGAAACAAAGAGTCTTTTCCTCTGGTGTGTAGTTAAGGAATTTTCTCACAGAAGAGATTTAAACAGCATTATCAAACTTATTCAAATGAAAACATTATTCTTGTGGTGAAGAAAGGTTTTCTTGAAATAGCAATTTTAAATATTCATCTTGTATTCATGTATTTGAAAAACCGTATTCTGTTAATATCTGTGATGAATATCCTTGATTAATATTTAGATGTGGAGTATCTCGAATTCTTATAAATAAAAATACCCTATTCTTATGGTGGTAGCAGTGAAGAATATTCTCAACAATTTTTAATACGATTTTCTTTCTCACTAAAATGAAATGATTTCATCTCACGATATGTTCTGAAAATTTTCTCATGAAAGTCATTTAATTGGTCATCACTTGTCCAAAAAATGTCAGAAAGTTCATTTCTGCACATTGCTAAAATTTTACATTTGAAGTGCTCATTTTTTATGATGTATGCAGTGAATGATTTTCTCAGAAATATTGTTTGCTAGCGGCCCTCGCGACCAACCTCACTAAAATTAGGAATATATTTTCCAACTAAATCTCTCTGTATAAATTTATATAATGGTTTCCTAACAAAACTTATTTTAAACTTCAGTTACGATAGATATTTAACCCTTGTTCTTTTTCGTAGTCTGTTCTACATGAACGTCCATAATGGAGTCAAGTAACTGTCATGTCATGTAACACCTAATTGCAAGTTTCTTTCTTAAACTTTCTTATTCCTGAACCGATAATTGAATGAAATTAAAACTTTTTGTTCCTTATTCTAGTATTTATTTGTCTATTGCTCGTATTTTTCTGTCATGTTGTGTTTGGATTTTATATTTTAAGAAATTGTGCATTCATATAATATTTATTTGTATCTTGAATATTTTATTTCAATCGAGGAAAAGTTTAGTATTGTGGGTGATATTTGTTTCTGGGCGAGTTCTTCCAGCTCAATAATTAATCTTTATTTTCTCTTACAATCCTATTTTTTCTTGTATCATCAGCATCAAAAGAACAATAATAAATGTATATATTTTCTTTAAATGTGAATGAAGAGCTGTTAAAACATGTTAAAATATCTTTTGCAAATACAAGTCATTTTTGCTTAGTTTTCTCTTTGAAATGAAATATCGAGCATTTGTTCATAAAGTACCTCTTCACGAGTTTGTTGATGCAGATAAACAATTTCGGCGTAAATATCATATATCATTACTTTTGTTCGTTCATTTCTTAAAATTATCCCTTTCACATAAAACAGACACAGAAATCACAAAATCTACAGGTTAAATTTTTTTGATGATTTTAATATTTTTTCTATGTATGTGAGACTGAGAGGAAAAAAAAAAAAGACTGGAGAAATAGCAGTGAAGTATTGAGGGTAAGTAGCGTCCAGGTCACATTGTGACTTTTACGCCCTTTGTGGCCGTTAGAACGTTTAAACGGCGCCCACTGAAAACGCATTTGTTTGCACACATATTGGACTTTAAAAGTGGCAAAAGAACGTACCAGGGTACTCGGAACACTCTACCCTGCCCTTCGTTTGCTTACCACTGGGAATAGATGTCAGCAAATGTCATTCTTACAACAGAAATACTGAACAGACTTGCTGAAAGTAGGAGTCTATCACCTGAATTCCACAATCCACACCAGGTAGAGATAGTTGGAAGAACACTATTGGTGGTTTTGTTCCAAAAAATTTCGGGGACGAGATCTTCTACTGAGTTCACAGGTGTCTTGTCCATCGCTACTTCATTGCATAACAACATGACCGAGCATTTTCTCTCATATCTAAGAAAAATAAATGCACAACCTATTAATGTCCTTAAGAAGTCGATAGCATAGAATAATCAAGATTACATTCCTTCATCTGGCAAGATCTCACATATCTAGCAAATTTATCTAACAACACATAGCCTCTTCCGTCCCTAAGATAAAAACTAAATATTAATAGATTCAAAGTTTCATGTGTGCAATTATAAATACAAATGCAAGCAATACACAAATGTACTAGAATAACAAAACAAAAAATAACCTTATTCATTATCTTTCATTGGCGAAACACAAAATACATTTTGTTATACAATAGTAATCAATAGCGGCTAGTCGTGGGGCGTTTTCTCCCCCAAGATTGTATGACATTTGTACGGCTCATACGTTTCATACATATGTGTCACATATATGCATTACAATATTGCATAAGTGAAATCCACTTAACCAAAGGCATATTTACGTGCACTTTCACAACGGCAGCAATCCTCGATTCGTAGATTTAGACATCGCAACAACTTCATGCTTGCTGGAAATTTCAGATTTTCTCATTTGTAAATATTACTGCAACTACATAAATATCTACAGCCGAGCCGAGCGAAATTTGTTTCATTAAGAAATTTGCGTACATATACGTTTCCGTACAACTCATTAACTCGCAATAAATCTTCTGTAGCTCATCCCGGGGTTAGTATATAGGTTTGCTAGAACTTCTCGATGTTGGCAAGTATCTTTCGCTAGAGGACCGAAAAAAGATAAAGTTTCTCTGGACGCACGGCCAGCCGGAGGGGGCCGCGTTTTTTTAAAGGCCCCGCGCCGCTGACTGATTTTGTGAAATAAAAATGTTTTCTTTTTTTAAAATCCTAATATACATGTATTAAAATATAATCACGTGATTTGTGCACATTTCACATCGACCAATCCAAAGCAAGGTTGGTTGCTTTGATTTTCATTATATAGCCAACTACAGAATGAGGAGAATAAAATCAACGTACTTCATTGTTCTTGCGTTGTAACGACTGATCGTACATTCTTATCACGAAATGAAAAAATAAATAAAATATTCATATTTCTTTCTCTTTTTTTTCTGTCCGCTAGCCAAAGGTACTTGCCAACACCGAGAAGTTCTAGCAAACCTATATACTAACTCCTACTGTGGGATGAGCTACAGAAAATTTATTGCGAGTTAATGAGTTGTACGGAAACGTATATGTACGCAAATTTCTTAATGAAACAAATTTCGCTCGGCTCGGCTGTAGATATTTATGTAGTTGCAAGTAGAATATTGACAAATGAGAAAATCTTGAAATTTCCAGCAAGCCATGGTAAGTTGTTGGCGATGTCTAAATCTTACGAATCGAGGATGGTGCTGCCGTTGTGAAAAGTGCACGTTAAACATGCCTTTGGTTAATGTGATTTCACTTATGACAATATTTAACATAGTAACGTAATAATACGCCCCAGCATTTTGGAAATGCAGAACAGTAACTTCATTTTCTTGTTCTATTGATGACGAAGAATGGAGAAAGAGCCATTTTTTAAAAGCTTATGTTCTGGAAGAATAGAGCTTCGTCTCATTCTCGAAGGCCTTGCTTCAGAACGGTTCTGAATTACGAGTACGTATTATTAATCGCTCATATACCTTCAGGGTTAGAAAAATCGCAAAAATAGCAGAGGATTCTGATGATACGGATAATGGAGAAACTGCCACCTTTTAATGAAACTTTTCTGATGCGGTGGATTTTTTTTTTTTTTTTTTTTCATTTTTACTTGTTCTCTGCGAACTATAGATAAAGAATTTTCACGATCAAAAATTTTGACCTCGTTATTTTGGTGAATTTCCACGTTTTACACCTCATTGAGTCCGAAAAACTCGTTTTCGTAATTATGGCTCTCCGTCTGAGTTATGAAAATACGATAACTAAAAAACGCAAAGAGTTAGATGGATGGAATTCGGTATGGGTCTTTACAATAAAACTCTTCAGTCTGTTTCATAATGTTGGAATACATCCATCAACGTTGAGACTGTTTATCTACATGTCTATTCGGATGTATATAAAGTTAAAAGAGTAATGAATGCGATGAATAAAATTCGACATGTGGTCTAAAATAGTACTAGATCTGCATAAAATTATCGACTAAATCCGTCGAAGGGAAGAATTATTTTTCCAAGATAACATACTCGATTTTCTTCACTGTACTATGAAGTGAAACACGTTTTATAGAAAGACTGGCCTCCATCTTCTTTCATTCCTTAACAAATTTAAAATTGAATCAGAAATTAACATAAACACCCTCGTTAGATTACAGTTACAGGTAAGTTAAGCTCGCGATTCTAGGTTTCACAAGAATCGCAGGCTACTTGATAATCAACCACTTTGATTCAAATTTAAAAAATAGGGTATTGAAATATAAAGATTCAACTAAAAATCTTGTATTATTCAATTTTCATAATTTTAAAAATTATTTTTTCAGAAACCAGAGTGAAATTGATTTTAGATATCTGACAAAGCCGTTGTGCTCAAGCAGCATAAGCCAGTAAAGTTAAAATCTGGCATCTTATTTTCGTTGTTGTTGTTTTGTGAGAAGTAAGAATTTTTTGCATACTGTTGAGAGCTAGATTTGCGTAGTCAGAATATCCTTAGATATTTTGTTCTGTAAACTGTTGTGCGTAATCTATATTATACTGATTATTAGGGGCAAGTGAGTCTTCTTTCTTGTATAGGAATTCCGGTTATTGAGTTGAGTTTTTTTGTATCAGAACCTCGGATATAATTTTATGGGTAACTGAATAAATATAAACCAAAATTAATTTAGTTTTTATCATATGATTTTATATAACATGTATAAAATGATTTCAGTAAGTTTAATTTTAAAACATAGCATTTTTTTTTGTATCGTAGTATTACTGTGCATGAAGCAGTCTTGTATAATAATTCTTTTCATATGTCCATTTTAAAATCGAAGACATTTTCATGTTTTAAAATATTTTACTGTTTATCTCTGTCTGAAAGTATAAGATTTTAATAGACTTCAGAATAGTATGATAAAAGGTAACTTATCAAATTTGTTAGTAGATTTGGTATAGTTAAACCCTAATAAAAGATGAAAGTTATGCAAACTTTCTTTATTAACTTGCAAACTTACAGCACTTTGTGCCATTTTATTGTTTGGCAGCTACTTCTCTAACAAAAATTTGGCCAATTTGATGTGCATTATGTTTTACAAAAACTGCTGCGAAGTACCAGTGGTTTTACCTGAATTAAAAATAAGTTTCTCGAACTGAATTTGCCAATATCTGCTATTAAACACAATAGTGTTGAATTCTTTACTTTTATACTGAGGGTTTCAATAAAATTGAATAACCCATTACTGAAGGAATTTTTATAATACAGCCACTAAATACTTTTCACTCTTTGCAATTAATGAGAAGAAAAGTTCTGTAGTTTCAATCGAGCATCAATAAAGTTATTATTTTGACTCGCTAGTGTTCAAACAATAAAAAAAATTAAATGTTTAAATAAAATGATCATTAAAAATTTTAATTACATTAATTTCTTACATAAATAATTATATAAATTTTAAAAAATTATAGCTATAAAAAATTTAAATATTTTTTATGTACTAAATTTTTATTATAATTTTTTTCCATCACACATGGGGGAGGCTGAATAGTACAGAGATGTAAAGCAATTAGTTT
Source organism: Araneus ventricosus (assembly GCA_013235015.1). Lineage (NCBI taxonomy): Eukaryota > Metazoa > Arthropoda > Arachnida > Araneae > Araneidae > Araneus > Araneus ventricosus. The sequence continues at coordinate 12,165 of BGPR01007500.1, forward strand.
AATGGTAAGAGCTAAGGCAAGTTTTTTGAAAACTGTGAGTGGAATAATAAGCATTTTTTGGTATTGCAGCTTCACCAGCTTGCAAGTAAAGGTAAAAACTCTATATTTGCAGTGTTAATTCTAAAAGCTCCTGAACTAGGAAATTTTCTTCCTAATATTCAGTTCTAAATATTGAAAAACATTAGTTCAAATGATTTCTAAAAATTTCCACAGTGTAAATCTCAAGATGTCTTTCAATTTTCTGAAATTAATTAATTAGAGTATGCATATATTTTTACCAAAAAAATAGTAATGAATTCTAGTGAAAAACTTTTACTCATTTTTAATATATACTAAATTTGATTCATTTGCTTTATCTGGGAATTCAAAGATACAGAAGAAAGAAACTAAAATGTATATTGTATTTTATCATTTTTTTTTCTCTTAGTCCCTTAAATTTAAAGGGTTAGAAAGTTGCTGTTCATTATTATTGAAAATTTGTAAGTCAGAATAATATTCCGATTATGTTCATGTTTTATTTGTTTGAGATTAATGGGGATTTATTTTTTTCCCTCTTAAAGTGGCAGCAGAGATATTAATAAAATTTATGACACCTATATGAACATTAAAAAGGACTTGATTGTATTTTGCTTACTTTTGCAGTTTTAAATGTAATTTAGATTGTGAAAAAGTAATTTAAAAAATATGCAAATGTTCTTTTACAACAAGTCATGCGAGTTGTGCTGTGTTTACTTTCTTTACCTGTATAATTCAAATAATTTTCTTCTTTCTACACTTTGTCCTATTAAAATTTAATGAAAATAAAGCTTTCATAAGTGCTCACCTATTGGTTTATTTTTGAAGGTAGAATAATAATTTTTGACAGAAAAGATATTGAATTCATAAATTGAGAATGTTAAATATATGTAAATTGAGTATGTGTTTGTAAAAGATATCACACTATTATTGAATGCAATAAAAATGTATTTTTATTAAAAACTTTGGACATATTTTGCCTTTAAAACATAAATTTCAAAATTATATAACTCATTCCCTCTCTCATTGATGCTTGAAAGATAGCAGAAATGTTTTTGGTTACTTTGCTTGACAACAATATTGACTGCATTTTTTGGAATGACTGATCTTCTCCTACCCCTTTTAGTTTTCTTTGCTTTTAAGTAAGGCTTAAGTGTTATTATTCATATTCAAATAACTTCAATATCATGTTTAGATGCTTAATAAATGAACAAATTTCTTGCCATGTTATGTTCTTAAAAACGTGACAAATAATCTCATTATTTGCTTTTGTTCTAGGCATAGGAAACAAAATAAAAGAGCTGTGATGTAAATAATATCAGTGCTACTTTTTTGAGAAATTACATTTCATGAGGAAAAAATAATGTGAGTAAAATTAATTTCAAGTATTTATTTTTCAATTTCTGTTGAAACTTAGTTTGACATTCTGTTATGTGTGCATTTCCATTCATTGTTTTTTTCATCAGAATAGTACTTAACACGTGAAATTGATGGATGAAATTTCATTTATTGTTTTTTTCTACATTCTTTGTATAGTTTGATGTCCATTTTATTTCATCTTTTGTTGTTGTTTTTTGTTCCTACATTTTTTTATAAAACCTAAATTTCAAATAAGCCTAAACTCTGTTAATGAAAGCCATTTATCTGATATATCCACCATTAACTTTCAATACAATTTTTTTCTTACATTAATTATACTTTTGTAAATTAAATTTAAATCGGTGTTTAGTGTCACTCAGTACTCTAAACATAATATTTTATATCATCAAACATATTTTTGAGCTATCTTTTGTTTTTTGCTCTCAGTGAAGTTTGAGACAAAGATAGATACTATTTAATGGGAGAAAAATAAGAAAAATCTATATCATTATCTACTTTTAACCGTTCAAATTTTGTCTTTCAACTTTGAAATTTATTTAAGAACAGATGTTATATCTATGTTTTTAATTACTAGGCACTCTTGTGTAATCTAATGAAGTGAAAAAGTTTACCTTCTGTTAAGGCTATGTACATTAAACAGCCACAAATTCAAATATGTGAAGAAGTATGGTTATATAACTCAGTCAAAAGATCTCAAAGCACATTAGGCTTCATCGCATTCATCAGTACTGAAACTGAATTTCAGATTATCTACTTTCCTTTTACAGTCCAGCAAGAAATCAAACTTACAGAAAGTTTCCTAGTATCTCGAGAACCAAGTTTCGCCTTAAGAACTTGCTCTTCCCAAGGAAGTATCTGGCACCCAATCACTAAGAATGTATCCGCATCCCAGCATCGCCTCAAAAATATATACATATATATACTAAACACATTCATGCAATGTAACATTAAATAGATTAATAAATCAAAGAAATAAATTTACCTTGGAATATTTATAACAGTCATTTATATTATGTTGAATTTCATTATAAATTGATACAATATCTATTACTTCATTATTATGTATTTCATTTATTATTTGTATCAAAGCTTTATAAGACTTGTACCTACTGCTGAGATAAACATAATTTTGCATCAAAACTTGAATATTCACTGAATATTCTAAATGTTGCAGCTCAGAAAATATCCAGATATGTGTCATATTTGTGTATGAAGAATATTCAAAGAAATAAGCTAAGATATATGGTCAGGGCTGGATTACCAAATAGGCAACTGCCTATGGGCCCTGCATTAACTTTGGGGAGGCCCCCCGATATTATTATTTTTTAAAAATTATTTTCAGAACTTCCATTTGACTTACAAGAAGTGTGTTCTAGAACTTACTGAACTTAAAATCTAGAGTCATTTAAATTCAGAATATTAATTGGAATACTTTTAATGTTTTCGAATTTATTAGCAGATCAATGGGTCACATGTCAACAGTCCTGGGATACTTTGTATTAGAATATTCAAAATTGTATTAAAAGGTTTTGTAAATTTTTAACCATTTTATTTAAAATTACGTATAAATTTCAATTTTTTTGTACTCGCGATTTAAAACTTTTTTTTTTTTTTGAAGATTACTCGCAAAGAAATGTTTTATTTCAGTTTGTCATATTGTTTGTTGCTCAAAAATTGCTTATTTAGATATTAAATTTAAATCAATAAAGTTATCTGGTTTTGGAAGTTGAGTTGGGAGGTCCAAAAACTTGCATTGCCTATACTGTCTTCCTAAGCATATCTCATAAAGGCATATCTCAATTTTTTTTTAATTTTCAGATTTTTCCTACTTAGTGATGTTTGTGAGCTGCCCGACATTATTCCTAAGTTTAAAGGCCGTATCTTATTAAAAATTGGTAGAAAACTACTAAAGAATTATGCGTATTTTATAAAATTAACGCAGTGGATTTTTCTGCCTCTACCAATAACTGTTGCTACTGGCGAGAGAAGTTTTTCGAAACTGAAACTGATTAAAACATATCTGCGATGTCGCAGGAGCGACTAGTTGGTTTCACAACCATATCAATTGACCTGCAGAACATTGATATTGAGAATATTATGTAAGATTTTGTAGATAAAAAAGGCAAGAAAAGTGATCATGTGAAGCAACTTTATAATACTGTGTAAAAAATATTTTTTAAAAATAAATTTGTTCAATACATTATTTTAGTTTCTGTAGGACTTCCTTATATTCTTAAATATTTCTGAAATTAAAAAATTCTCACCATAACGTTATTAAGTAATATGTACAGTTAAACATGCATATTTCTAAGTAAAAATTTGTTGGACATTTAAAATACAGACAATATAGAATTTAAAAATTACGTTGGTTTGGGGGGGGACGCAAAATTGTTGTCTTGCCTGATTGGTAAAATTACCTCGGGCCGCCTCTGATATTCATAAAGTAAATACTCTAAGGTAATATTATGTATCAAAGATTAGCCGACTCAAACCCCCGTCAATGAAATTAAAAGCTTGTTTAAGGAAGGTTGCTTCCCAAATTTGTGTCTCGGTGGGATGGTTAGGAATGATTATCTCCCGCAGGGTTTCTGATGGTTTTTCACGTTATCCCTGATTCATACTGACAGGATATCAGTTCTTCAGAAATTGGTGATAAATGGTTAGCGAAAGTTTCATTCCTTTTTTTCAATCAGTAAAGAATGAAGAACGGAAAATATACCTCCATTTTTTGCGTAGTGTTTTTAGTACTGAATATATGCATAATTTGTATGATGAAAATACGATAGTGTTTATTTTAAATTTTATTTCACAAAACCTAGATGCAGTTGTTCTACCAAACGCTAACAAACAAACAAACAAACAAAAAAAAAAAAAAACTACTCACAGAGAGAGAAAAGACCACGTAAAGTTTTGCAGTTGCTGGTAAAAATTATCAGTCCTTATTGACATTGAAATCAAGATAAATGAAAGAGATTTCTTTAATAATTAACGAAAACATATACATAAAAGAGAAATGCAATTCCTGCCATAATGTGAAGCTTTTTCTTTCTTCGCAGAGTTACACTATCATAGTCAATTAATTTTACTATTAACAAACACATTAAAATTTCCCTTGACTATCAAATCATTAAACTACTAATACTTAGCCTAAAATAATTTTTTAAATATGTAAATATGGCAGTCATTCTTTTTTGTTTGTAATTCTTATGTCTAGTACATGCACAAACATTTTAGTACTAAAGTACTGTAATTATAAAAACTTTTGCTTCATGAAAAGCTAATTTATAACATTTCGGATACTATAAAGCCACCAAAATTTTTCAGAAATAATGTATCGTTTTTTGATGAACACAAATATTGCCTAATAAAATAATAAGGAATTGTAATTTTACATGTCATAAATAAATTAATAACAATGTAATTTTATTTCATGTTTGAATCAGCATTTTTTCCATCTCCAATAGCATATCCCCCTGATTTCATGCAATGAATTTCAACTTTGTCATAAGGTGCAAGATAAAACTTTATCAAACTTTATTAGTTGTAAATTGATTAATAAATTTAAAGGTATGCGTGAAATTATATGATGAATTATATTACAGTAAATATATTTGTCCCTAAGGTGTTTGTATGATTTTATCTGTATTAGCAAATAATTCACTTCAATGTTTAGAACTTTTCCTACTGTGTCTATGGAAAAAAGTAATAATATAATTTAAATATAATTTTCTAATTTTTATTCGTATGTGTATGTTTTTTTTCTCAACTTATTAAGAGATTTGCACACATTTTATATTATTTTTCATATATGAGATAAATGAAATGCAAATGTTCAGTGAAAATTTAACAAAATTGTGTTAAAAAATTTGTAAATCCTAACAACTCAAAAATGTTTTATATACCATTTTTTAAAGTTTATTTGGACTTTTAATCTTTGCTCTCCCCGGCATAGTTTTCGAACAGAAAATGAGGATCACATTTCAAAAGAAAAAAGAGGGGGTGCAGTCTCGGTATTTGCCCTGGGCGCCATTTTATGTAGGTACGCCACTGATTAATTGTTTTTCACCATGTGGCATAGCGAAGGTAAGTGACATCCTGGAAATATTGCGATTTTTTTGTTTTGTTTTTATCCCAATCAAAAGTGGCTTGACAAGCGTAAATAATTTTCTGGACATTCTATTATTTTTTAGACCATGTTCAGTTTTTTTTCTTTAAAATCAGGCATAAACACAGTAATGTTTTGACTCTATGGTGCCCGGACATCTACACCCCTCTTGTCCACTCCGCTACGCCACTGTCTCAAGAAGACAATGTTCAATTTTTGTTTTCATTTTTTAATAATTAGTCATTTACATAGAAATTGCTGGTTATGTTTTAAGTGGTAATAAATTTTTGTTTTCTTCTCCAGGTTACTTCTAAGATCTCCGGACGTACCAGAAAGCAAAACATTGTGATCCTTGATAGAATTTTAGCTCAATTTTTATAAGAAAAACATCAGTGCTGAAAATTCAAGATGGAGATGCACATCAAGACGAATGAAACACGTATGATTAGTGATCTGAGTGTGAAAGCAATAGATACTGATAAAAATGTCCAAAATGAAAATGACAAGAATAAGGAATATTTCACATGTGATTTGTGTGGTCAGAAACAGCTTTTTTTAAAAAACATTCTTATCCATACCAAAGAGAAACCTTATTCTTGTGATTTGTGTTGTAAAGGAGTTTCTCAGAGAAATAGTTTAAATCGTCATTATCAAACTCATACAAATGAAAAGCCCTATTCTTGTGATGTATGCCATAAAAAGTTTTCTCTGAAACATAACTTAATTGCGCATCTTCGAACACATACAAATGAAAAGCCCTATTCTTGTGATGTATGCCATAAAGATTTTTCTAGAAAAAGTTATTTAAATGTGCATTATGCAATTCATACAAATGTAAAACCCTATTCATGTGATGTATGCCATAAAGAATTTTCTCATAAAAATACTTTAAAGATGCATTTTCGAACTCATACGGATAAAAAGCTCTTTTCTTGTATTAAATGCAATAAAGAGTTTTCTCGAGGAAGTCTTTTAAATGTGCATCATCGATCGCATACAAAAGAAAAGCCTTATTCTTGTGATGTATGTGGAAAAGCTTTTTCTCAGAGAGACCAAGTAGTTAGACATTATCGTATTCATACAGGTGAAAAGCCCTTTTCTTGCGATTTATGCAATAAAGGATTTTCTCAGAAGCATAGCTTTAATGAGCATTATCTAACTCATACAAATGAAAAGCCCTTTTCTTGTGATGTGTGTGGTACAAAATATCTTCGTAGAGATAAATTAAAAGTGCATTATCGAATTCATACAAAGGAAAAGCCTTATTCTTGTGATGTATGCAATAAAAATTTTTCTCAGAAAAGTCATTTAAATGAGCATTTTCTAACTCATACAAATGAAAAGCCATTTTCTTGTGATGTTTGCCGTAAAGATTTTTCTCGGAAAGATAATTTAAATCAGCATATTCGAATTCACACAAATGAAAAGCAATTTTCTTGTGATGTATGCCATAAAAAATTTTCTCAGAAAAGTAATTTAAATAAGCATTTTCTAACTCATACAAATGAAAAGTCCTTTTCTTGTGATATATGCCATAAAAATTTTTCTCAGAAAGGTAATTTAAATAAGCATTTTCTAAGTCATACAAATGAAAAGCCCTTTTCTTGTGAGCTATGTGGTAAAAAATATACTCGGAAAGATAAATTAAAAGTGCATTATCGAATTCATACAAATGAAAATCCCTTTTCTTAAAATGTATGTGGTAAAAAATATTCTCACAAAATTGCTTTGAATGGACAATGTTGAACTGTTTCAAATTAAAAACACTATTCTGGCGATGTAGAAAAAGATTTTGCTATTGAAATATAAATGAAAAACCGTATTCGGTTGTTATCTACGTTGAAGAATATTCTTGGAATATTTGTTTAGATCTGAACTATCTTGAATTCATATAAATAAAAAACATCTTATTCTTATGGTTGTGTGTAGTGAATATTTTTCTGAATTTATTTTTTAATTAAGGATTCCGTTCTCCTACAAATGAAATGCTTTCATTCAACGATGTGTGCAGGAAAGAATTTTCTTGTGAAGGTCATTTAATTGAGCATTTGATTATTAAAAAATAAGAAATGGGTTTTTTTTGTGAAGTTTGCACTTGCGGATTTTGTGAGTGCACTGTTTTGTATTACTTTGTTTGTTGCGGCCTCTTGAGGGCTGAGTGTGAACTTTTCCCCGTTGTCCATTTTACCGCTTCATACCCATTACCCAATGGTGAGTGGGTTGATGTGGTTTGTAAATTAAATAAGAAAAAAGAGCAGAGTTTCGACTTCTGATGAATTTATCTGTGAAATGGACTATCTCTTTTTACAGGAATTCAATTGAGTGTTTAGAACATTAATGAATAATTTCCTTCAGATCAAATAGTCTCCTTCAGATCAAATAATCGTTTTAAATACAAATCTCCTAAATGTGTGCTAAATTAAAACGAAACAAGGGGGTTACACCCGCTGTTCGCTCCACTCCCCAACCCCCAAGAATCACGTTGTGATTCTTTTGGGATCACTACGTGATCCCAGCTTGCTTTGCTCTCTCGCCATACAGTTATACATTTCTGCTAGTAATAGGAAATTATAAATACATTAATTACTGAAAATAAATTTAAACTTTATGAAATTGCACGAACTCCTAAAATTAATTTTTCATCAATTACTAAAAACTAAAGCATCAATTTCTAAAATTAAAATCTTCTGGCAGCACAGAGATATATATGTAAATGTTAGAAAGAAATCTGAATGCTAATTTATATAATTCTAAGATGTTTATAAACTCAAAACTATTTACATCAATCAGAAATCAGTCATTTAAAACTTCTTTCCATACCCAATTGACAATATCCTCAAGAGTTTTATTTGCCCTAACTTTATTCTACAAAAATTTTAAACATGCCCTATTTTCAATAAAATGCTGCTGAGAAAAGCTTTCTCACACGCATTCACACTCACTCTAATTATTAGTTAACCAAGAAAGATATAACTTTTCTCTCTGGGCAATTATTTATGTGTTAAACTTCAGAAAATTTAAGTTGTCAAGAGATGCTATAACCCATTTTACAACCTTCTACCGAAAAAAGGACCATTTAAAGAGAAAAGTGGTTTGAAACATGCTGATAATAACTGTTCAAAATTGCAACCATATTAATTATGTATTTTTAGCTTTTTAAAATTGATAACATCCTAAGTTTACTCATGTTATGTTGCTCAGAATGCTTCCCCACATGTAATAAAGACTCACTCGAGTTGCAATTTAGTTAAGAAAGGTACAGCATTTTCCTCTGGGTAGTCACTTATGTTATTTAAAACTCAGAAAATGTGAATAATCGAAAGATGAAATAGCCCATTCCTCAACCTTTTAAATAAAATGGGCATATTAAGGAGACATTCATTCATTTGCCTAATCGGAAGTGCAAGACTTAAACTTGTTTTGTTCAAAATATTTAACTCAAAAAAAAAAAAAAAAAAAATCGTTTTCTCAGACTTTCCGATGTAAACAAACCAAACTTTCTAGCTTTTGCCAAACGGCGATTAAGAAATTCGACCCTTTTTTGTCGCTACAAAGAAAATTATATTGTTACAAAGCTATAAAATTGTTTCCCTGAGATGCTAATCTTGGCGATTTGGTGACAAAAGGAATTTTCTAGAAAGACCTCGAACTGTCAACCTATTTGTACTGCCTTCATGAACTTTCTGGAGATTACGTCACTTCCTACATAATGACATCACTGCCTGTTGAAAAAGTATAAAAGCAAGCTCTTAATTTTTGATACCAGGCTCACATGGAAGCCACACTTTTTATATGTAAGACATAAATTTTGGACACTATCAAAAAAATTTTTACACTTTATTGCTCGAAATTCTAAAATGGATAGGGAAGCAAAAATACTTATTTACACTGCTTATTTGCGTCCCATTTTAACTTACGCCGCGCCGATATTCTAACTTTAAAATTCTTCAAAACAAAACCATTAGACAAATTTGTAATGCTACTTGGTATATGACTAATACAGATATTAGAAATGCATTAAAATACCCTTCTTTTAAAGAATTTGTTGAAAAACTCTCTACTAGCTTTTTCAAAAATATTGATTCTCATGTCAACACAGCTATTCAAACCATTGGTATCTACTCCCCTGAGATTAAATTAAGAGACCTAGAAATATTCTCGTGAACTAATTTTTCACAATTATCTTCCCTCTCTTATTTTGGTAGGAATTTTGATTTTGCTGGGTTTTAACATTTGAACAACAAATTTTAAGGTTTAAATCGAGTACCACTTCTGGTTTGTTTGGAATGGGTCGAAAGAAAAATTACCTGAAAAGTAAGCATTGAAACAGTGACCCCTCGGAGTCTTTTGTCTTGCCCCTCCTCTCTCTTCTGTGATTGGCCCGGCTGATCACCCCTCACCTCTCCTGTAAAGTGCTGGAAGTCTCCTGCTGATTGGACTGCTGTCTATTTGCTTATGCTACTGCAAGATTCTTTTCTCATTCCTTCACTGTTCCTACGTCAATTCAGGACATTTCATCACTAAGATCAGCAAACGCAAGACCGTACCGGATCAGGGATAAGCCCCTGTGGGGGGATGGGCGCTCCAACAGCCGTCTCCTAGTAAAGATTTGGATCAGTAATTAACGCTGGTGAGCTGAAAACACATTGACCGCTATTTTGAAAGTGCTGTGTTTGAGATTTTATTGTGAATTTTTAGAAGTACTGTTTTAATACTTGTGCTACGTTGCTTTGCTTAGAATATTTGTAAAATAAAGAACTTTATTTTTTTAATTCTGCTTATTGGACTGCGTTCACGTACACCCGCAATACGATTTTATCACAGTATACTCATTTTAATCTTATTGGATTCCAGTAGACTAGATTCTGCTTCTGCAGTCATATTAGGTTCAGAATTTTCAATAGAAATAGTAGAACTGCTGTTTTTGTTCTTGGCTACAATTTTTTGAGATAAAAAGAATATGTTTACATAAAAAATTAGATATCATATAATCATGACACGTACATGTATACGACTTCATGCATAAACAGCAGTTCCTACAAGCAATTACAAGAATGAACTTTCAGGACAATATAAATATCCACTCATTTTCTTTAATTTGCTTGAATGTTGCTTGTAAATTTTTTCCGTGCCTGTGCCTTTTAAAATTTTAAGTTGCTTTCTTAGTGATTTTACCCTTTTGAGTTTTAATGTAATCATCAAAATTTTTATCTTTCACTAATCTCGTCAATTCACAAATAACTTTATCGACTCTTTTTGTCTTTTTCCCCTCTAAATAAATATGTTTTAAGCTCCTATGAAAAGTTTCAATATGCATGTTCGTATTTATTTTGGCTCCCTTTCTAAAGCAATATGCCCACATCTTGAACAGTAATTTTTGAAAAAATACTCACAGAATTCTTTCGTGCTTAGATCTTCATTAAGCATTTCACAAAAGCTACTGAGCATATTCTTAAAATTACTTTCATCCAATTCATATATCTATCAGGGTCTTTAAAGTTTTATATGTATCATCTCGTAATTCCTTCCTTAGACAATTTAAGTTTTTCTTCCATGATCGATCTACATGCCATGCGCATAATAAATAATGGGCGCATGGACCAAACACATTAACCCAGGCATTTTTAAACATGGCAGCATTATCACTCGTAAAAGTTTTTGGATTGATGCTAGAAGACAATGCTGTTTTGATGCACTGGAAAAAAGTGTTAAAATTACAGTGCTTACTGAAGAAGAAATGCAACCGGAATACCTTCTTCATACTTATCAATCACAAGCACAGTAACCAATTCAAAATTATAATTTGATATCCATTGCGTTGAATCCACACAGATTCGATCTGTTCCCAAACGATACATGATACATTTTTGAAAGTTAGTCATGAGGACCAGCATAAAATTGTTCTGATCAATGGAGTCAATTCACGGTCACGTGTTGGCTCAAAATGGCCGAAGCTGCGCATGTCATCTATGCGCTAATCCGCACCACTTTTGCCGATGGGTCTGCAGTTAACATCTTCCGCCGCGCTACGAAGCGGAAGTATTATTTACGTTTTACAAGGAGAGGGCACGACTTGGGAAATTCAATTCGTGATGAAACTTGGCATATTAGTAGCATACCATTGGGGTGTTCACCCATTAATCTAAAAAAGTGCAATGCCCAGTCAATTCGGAGGAAATTGCCCTCAAACTTTGGGCACAACTTATACACCAGTAACTCTCCATAAGCAATCAGTGCTCTGATAGCTTAGATGCCAGCGTGCTCGATTACCATTCGCTAGGTGCGCAGTTCGATCCTGGCTGCGTTTTTTTTTCAATATTATTCCAAATTAAATTAAAAATTTAAAAAAATATTTTAAATTAAAACTAATTATTTTTGGGCAGAAAATAACTTTCTTGACACTTTTCATTTTCATGAATAAGTTCTTCATCACTCACAATAATTTTTTCAGCCAGGATGGCCACAGTATTTTGGAAAATTTCTTCACCCATCAACATTGCTTCATGAGAAATTGAAGCTGAAGATTCTGATGAAATTAAATTATTTTGAGCCAGTAAACCTTGATAATAAATAACAGCATCTTTTAATCTCAACTTTGACACTTCACTATATAGTGATTCTTGTGTGGTTCCATCTTCAACCTCCGACACACTAGCAGTATTATAATTTATAGACATTTGCACTTTAGAATATTTTAACTCTCTGTATTATGCTAATTTAATCAAAAAGCAATGCAAAACACTTCAAAATCCAAGGTGAATGACGTCGTTTGTTCAGGGCTTCTAAAGGAATAGAAGTAAAAGCACTGTCGAAGAATTTCATACAATAATGAGTAAAGCCATTTATCCATTGGTCCCTTTTCAATTATTGAAATTTAGGACCATCTGCCTACGCATTTAATAGATTAACAGCTGCTCTCTGCTATTTTTATTCCAGCATTAAAATATTGGATCATCTGCTTATGTATTCAATATATTAACATCTGCTTTCTACTGTTTCCAAGATAAAATAAGAACGAAGAATTTGTGAATATAAAAACCCAATAATTTAAAACTTTGAATGAATTTAGAATGAGAATTTTAAGTATAGTTAATATTTATCACCATTAAAGATGTATTTATAATTATTTTACAGTTTATATATTATTTTTATTATTATTTTATCTGTAGTTCAAGTATCATATAAATAAAGTTATTTTCTGCATAAAAATAATTAAAGTTTTGATTTAAAATATTTTTCTAATTTGTTATTTAATTTGGAATAATTTTGAAAAAAAAATAAAAATAAGAAACCTCAGCCAGGACCGAACTGCGGACCTTCCAAATGATAAGCGAGCGCGCTGACATCTGAGCTATCTGAGCACTGATTTCTCGAGAAGAGTTACTGGTATATAAGTTGTGCCCAAAATTTGAGGGCCATTTTCTCCGAATTGGCTGGCCATTGCACTTTTTTAGATTGATGGGTGAACACCCTAATGGTATGCTACTAATATGCCAAGTTTCATCCCGAATTGAATTTCCCAAGTCGTGCCCTCTCCTTGTTAGTTGCTTTACTTTTCAGTCTTATTTCTTTCCATATTTGAATCAAAATGAGATACTGCAGTGTAATTGGATGCTCTCTTTTTGCGAGATTCACTCTTTCTTTTTAGTCTTGAGAGCAAGAAATCACTGTAGATTTGGCGAGATGTGAAAAAAGAGTAACCCTAGACGCGTAGGAAGATGAGTTTCGGTTAGCGCGTCCCTTTCGTTTTGGCGGCGTCAGATTTGGATACAATTTTCTGAAATGAATAAAAACAAGAAATTCGAAGCTGGTGAAGTTTTTGATGATTATGAACAATTCGTGAAAGCATTTAATGATTTTTGTGAAGAGAACTATCACCCTTTGATAATTGTCAACAACAATAAGCGGCAAATAACTATTCTGTGTAGGCATGGCTACAATTGTCCATCAAAAAGTACGGGTCAGCGGACAAAACTACGTTACAATTACCTCGGATGTGGTGCAAAAATATCTTGCTACAAGCTTGCAAATTCAAAAGGAATTAGGATTACTAATGTGAATCTGCAACATAACCATGGAATTAGTAAAGCTGCGTATCATTCTCGAGTCGCTGAACTCTTCAGCGAAGAAAAAGAAGTTTTGACAGATTTGCATGAAGCTAACTGTAAAGTTAGTCAAATTTGCAGAGTATTTCATAGTAAATTTGACGGGAGACTATCATCGCAGAAAATTCGCAATGTTTTAAAAAAGCTTGTTCCTCAAACCTCAAATGATACATCACAGCTACAAACTTTCTTGAAGTGTGTTGAAGAAACAGGCGGTGATGTTTTCTGTGAACTGGATCCAGCAGGTAATGTCGCAATCCTTTTTCTATCCTCTTATGTGATGAAAAAATCATTTGAAACCTCACATGCAACAGTTGTACAAATTGGCGCATCTTTTGACTTCGACAAGTCAAAGTACAAATTATGTGATGTTTGCTATTTAAACCCCAAAACTAATAGAAGTGAATTTTGTGCACCAGCCTTCCTTTCAGAAGAGACTGCTACAAATTTTAGAAAAACTTTTCAGTACTTCAGAAAAATCTGCACTCAGCCTTCTTCAATTTTCATTGTGGATAAGGATTTCAATGAAATTTCAGTTTTAAAAGAAGTCTTTGGGAGAGCCATTATATTGCTATGTTATTTCCATGTTTTGAAATATGTGAAAAATCTTATTACAACTGCTCCAGTAATTGTGGAGGTTAAAAGCGATATTATGACAAAATTCAAAAAAATGTTGGATGCAGGAACAGAAGATATTTATGAAGAACATAAAAAAGATTCCCTGACTACTGTGAAAACTGTTCAAGTCAGAGTAAACAAAAAGTATGTTTCTTTAGAAGATCAGTTTATCAACAACTGGGACAGCTGCAAAGAAATGTGGGTGGCATACTTTCGAAAATGCCTTGCAACTTTGGGAGATAATACCAATAATAGAATCGAAATATCATTTTGGACATTGAAGCAGAGCATCCATGTTAAATTTCCAACTCTTCCTGTGATCGAAAAAAGTATCATCCATCTAATTTCATTCTGTGACCAGAGAATAAATGAAGAAATTTCAGATTCAAATTTAAAATCATTAAAAATCTTTGATGCCGATATGGACATAAATGCTTTAAATGCTGAATCATCACTTTACTTGAATGATCGAGGGTGCATTCTTTTTCATAAAAGCTTGAAAGCTTTACAATCAAGAAAGGATTATATGACCATAGAAACTGACTGTGTTCGTGAAAAATATGAAGTCAAAGAGGTTGTTTATAAATGTTCTACAAATAGTTGCAATGGACCTTATGCATGTGACGTCACATCCTCCGACACGTGACCTGCCGGAGGCAGCCATTGGTCAGTCTTAAACAGCTGACTCAGAACTGCTTTTATTTCTGAGTCGCTTATAGGCCAATTGTTTTGTTTATTCCTCCACAGCTGTATTTTATACTCTCGAACCCAAAGGGTGCATAAGGTCCATTGCACTTTTTATTGCAACAATCAGTCTCCGTGCCGCCACATATTATTCAAAAGACTTTTTGTAAATGGATCTCTTTCTTCAGTTTTTGATTTGTCTCTCTTGCATGTTCGTTATCACAGAAAAACTGTCACAGAAATGGAATCGCATACTAACGAGCCTGAAAACTCTCAGTTTTCTGATTTTCCAATTGATGATTTAATGAAAGAGCATGATAACATTATTCCAACAATGAGTAATCGAGAAAAGTATAATTTGATCTTGCCTGTTCTTCTAAGTATTGCTAGTCTATTTTCAAATCATGGAACCAAACAACTCATTTCCTATTTGAATGATATGAAAGAAATCGAGCAAGTCGTAAGATCTGGCTCAAAAGTTGAAAGTCTCCCATCATTTGTTTCAACTATGTCCAAACAGCAACTTCCTACTGAAGCAGTAAGTGTCTCTACTCTAATACTGATGAAAGCTTCTTTACTTCATCACAGAACACTCCAGTAAACACAGAGTCTTCAGAAAATGTCCAGCTGCTTAATGGAAACCAGTTTGCAGTAGATGCATCAAATATCAATGAAGAGATACACGATCAGTCCCATAATAACAGTAAATATAATCTCACCTTCAAAAAGAAACTTAAAGTTCGTGGTAGACCCAAGCGCTTACTTAAACAGATTTGTTCATTCAATAAATCTAGCATGGATATAGCTGTAAACAAGGAGAATGGAAGAAAACGAAAACGTATAGACTCTGTTTCTAAAGGAGACATCGCTGCAAATGATAATGACAGTGAACTTACTTTGAAAGTCTGTCCTATATGCCATATACCCCAGGTAGCACAGAAATATTATATAATGTTTGTACAATGTTATACAATATTATGAATACCGAATACTGTAATAAAGTATTGTATTGTATGCATCAGTATTTCCGAGATACTAAATTTTCACAAATAATATAAAAACAATATTTATTTATAAAAATCTTCATTTTAACTCAGGATATCACTCGATTTGAGGTTTTATTACAAAAACACCACTGGAACAATCATTCTTTAAGATGCTGAATATTATATCATACTACACAATACAATGTACATGATATTTTGATTTTTACATTAATCAGCATTGATCAATATTTTAAGGTGAAGTTATTCTTATGTTCGACAGATGGCAGCACAAAAATGCCGTAACACAATATATATATATATATCAATGTTGAATCTTATTTTGAGGTGAAGTTATTCTCTGGTATTACCAGATGGCAGCATGGTAATACAGTAACACTATATTACTCAGTATCCTGAAAAAGTATTTAAAAAAGTGTTCATTTGAATAATAATGTTTACATAGTCATTTTGTTTTACTGTATATAAATGGCGGGCCGGATTCAACTAATGAAGTTAACCATAAAACAGCTCTCACATATTGATGAAAAAAAAAGTTGAGTGTTATTCTCATCGTAAAAATGCACGTGATTTTTTGTTCCGAATCTTGTATTTGATTTTCAATCAATACTGTTATTATAAATGTTCAAGGCGTCTGGTAATACATTGAAAGAGGAATAAATAAATTTCAAAATTATTTGAAAACCTTTCAAACATATTATTATAATTACTTTTAAACCTTATTGCCTTTTAATTTATTAAATTAGCAAACTTAGATATAAGAGCTAAAATTGCTTCCTCTTTGACTTCTAATTTCATTTTGAACTCGAAATTGTAACGATAAAAGATAATTTAATTAAGAAAACTATTCAGATTAATTGTGAATGAACATGAAATTTCGTAGAGATCCGAACTTTGTAACTACATTTTATTATCATCATTTATGCTCACTAAGACTTGATGGCTGCCCAGATTGTGATGAATAATAACATTATTATTATTTTTGAATTTTTATATTTTATACAAGAAGTAATACAAATATATCTCTTTCCAAATAGTATCTTAGGAACTGTGGCTTAAAACTTCACATCTACTCTTATTGGTTACAATGAATGATTAAGATATTTTTATTCAGGTACTATTTCATATTTTAAAGTAAACATATAACATGAATTTGATAATTTAGAAAGTATTCTATAAATTATGTGGAAAGGAAGGTGAATTTTTTCAGATATTTCATATTTTCATTTTTTAGTGCAAGTATAAGCTACAGATTTGTTAATTTACAAAAGGTTTTATTCAAGGCTGTTCTGACTGTTACAGTGAATGACAGAGGAAATTTTTTTTCAAATAATGTTTTTATATCTAGGAATTAAATATTTTTTAGTGCCAAGTGCAATATAATGTATTTTTAATGTATATATTCCGAATGTTTTGTACGTGTTTCAAATCTATTCCATGTTATAGATAATCATTTTAGAAATGATGTGAAAAGAAAGTTAAACAGATATTATTTTGTATTTTCATTTTTAGTGGATATATATTTTACAAATTTATTCTTTTATGGGGAATTTTATTAAAGTAATGTTCAAAGCTTCTAGGCTGTTCTTTCTAGTATGATGAATAATAAAAATTTTTATATATATATTTGTGTTTCTATGTAAGTGGTTAATACAAATATAATCTTTATAAAGGTATCAAGAGAAAAGTAGTGAATCTGATAACTGCAAATGACAGTTTATTAGAATGTAGAGTAACCACAAATAAATCCTTAAAGGACAAATATAACTCCCTTAAGAAAATTTCTGCTTTCCTTGCTTTACAACAAGCTACCTTTTGTGACCAGCTTGTTTTCTGGGAATAACTGTTGTGGATCATTTCAAATAAATATCACATTGCTGAGAGAACCTTGTAAAGCAAGTTAAGCATTTAAAATCTACTGATTGTGAAATATATTTAAGCTATAATGTTTTAAAAGCTTTACTCCTATTCTGTTTTTTTTCTCGTGCACCTCCCTGATGGTGTAAATTTATGCGATTTCATAGTTGCATGGAAAACGTAGGAGCTTTTTGTTTTATGTTGTGCTACAACTTCTCCTGCAAAGCATGCATTGCCCAATCATTATATAAAAATTTATAAATATAAAAATACCGCATACCAATGCAAGGTATTGTATTGTTATGAGGCATTTCACATATATGGCATGTCCAAACAAAAGTTGGACTGTTCTTGTAGAATTATTCTATGTGGTAGAACTTTGAGATTAATCTGGTTGATGGCTATGTATGTTAGGAGAAGTATGACAGTAATACATTAACAAATTTATAATTAATTAAATTAATTAAACAATAAAAATTCATAGTATTATATATAAAGGCGCAAATGCAGCTATTTATAATATAATACAGAAGCAAAATTAGATAAACTAAACAAAATTTAAAATGAAACAAAAAGAAAGAAAAACGTAAAGACAAAAAAACAGCAAATTTAGACAAGAACAATGACAATACATCTTTAATCGTAAGAAAGCAACAGCCTCAAATTGTTGCATCAACAGAAGGTTGAAACGATAATATTTAAAACACATAAAAATATATATAAATGAATTTCGAAAGTAAAAATTGTTCAAAAAGGAAGAAATGAAAAAGGAATCGAATGGTGAACTTTATCAAAGACCACTCACCATAAAGATTCCAAAATTGGACAAGATTTTCTGTCAAGGGTAAGATTATAAATCAAAATTATACCCTTTGTGGCCTGACTTGATCTTGAAAATTTATTCATTTGCAGCCTGAAAACTCTTTTCCCATATGGACTCAACAGCAAATTAAATGGTGAGGGGCACAGTGAATTTAATAAAATTTGTATTTATAATAAATTCAACATTTTTAAAGGTTTTTTAAACAAAAATAACAATAAGAAATTTAGATCAAAAAGAGGAAGTGGTAAAGGTAGAAAGTTGGATATTATAATGGATGAAATTCAGGAAATATGTAATCTTAACCATAACTGGGATAATATAAATAAAATAAAACATTTTATTTTTAAACTTAGAAATAATAGAATCAAATGGTTTTTTAATAATAAATTTGAGGAATTAAAATTTCTTGATATTAACATTAAAAATGTTTTTTTAGATCTGGTAAAGTTTAAACTGGGTATTTCTAATAATAGACTTCTATTTAGGGTTAACAAAAATGAGAAAAAAGAGTTTTGTGTTGTTAATTTTCTTGATTTCTTCTTCGAAAAATTAAAGTTGCCTGAAATTATTCATGAAAATAATAAATTCTTTCCTGTTAAAGATATTAATATAATTTCTACTGCATTTAAATATTCAAGAACGCTCAAAAAACAAATTTGTAACTATAACTATTATTGTAAAAATTTAAATGAAATAAACAATAAACACTGTTTTTGTAATGAAGCAGATCTTAGGGAATTTATTGATATAGATAAAGGACATATTATTACAGGTAATTTGAATATTGTAAAATCTAAATATCTTAGAGACATCATGAGTAAGGGAACTAAATTTAGGTTAAGAAATAAGGTTAGTCATAATAGAATAATTAATTCCATTAATCGAGACTTGGATGTTTTCATTGCTAATATAGCCAGGAAATATCATTGGCCAATTGAGGGATTTGGAGAATGGAAACAACGTATAATATTGAAAACAAAAAATAGAATTTATAAAAATAATAATATAAATATTAATAGAGGTATTTTTTTCAATAAGCATCTTAAAAAAGAAATTGAAATCATTAAAGACAAATTTATTGTAACAACAGTAGATAAGGCAGGAAATAATTTTTGCTTAATGTATAAATTACACTTCAAAGACACTCTGCTTAATGAATATTTATTCGAATAAAACATATCAAACAATTAAATTTGGAAAAAAAGAACTGGATAAAAGAATTATTGCACTAGCTAAAAAAACTAAAATTAAAATCAGTAACCTAAATTATCCTTACCTTTTCCCTACTATCAAATTTCATAAAAATCCTTTAAAATTCAGATTTGTTACTTGTAGCACTGGAAGTTACAACTATCATTTAAGTAAATTTTTCTTTAAATTTCTAAAAATTATTCTTAAAAAAATCAAAGAAGAAGAGAATTTCATTATAGATAACAACACTAAAATTTTAAATTTCATTAAAGATAATAAAATTTATAACATTAATACATTTGATTTTGAAAATCTATTCACTAGCCTTCCACACAATAAACTAATTGAAGTTTGCTCAAATGTTTATGATTTATACCTAAACACTGATTTAATAGAAAAAAATAAATGGATAGAAATCTGCAGAGTTAATATTTGTGAAAACTATCTCTTTAACGGAATTGAATACTATAAACAGGTTTTTGGAATTCCTATGGGTTGCAATTATTCTAGTGCATTGGCAAACATCTTTCTACATTCATATGAGAGGGAATTAATTAAAAATGAAATTATTTATGGTTTTCGTTTTATTGATGACCTTATAGTGTTTAATTATGATAATTTTGATTCCATTTATAACTGCTATCCAGAAGAGCTTAAATTAAACAAAACCAATACAGAAATTAACAAATGCAATTTTTTAGATATGGAAATTGAAATATTAAATTCAGGTATATCTGTTGGCTTATTTGATAAAAGAAATGAGTTTAATTTTAGGGCTATAATACTTTGTAATTTTCATACAAATCTTCATTATAAAATTTTTAGAAATTCCATATTTTCTCAAATTAATAGAATAAATAGCATATGTAACAACCATTCTAATTTAGTTAAAGCTTTAGATAATTTAAAAAATATTCTTAAAGACAACGGATTCCCAAAATTCTTTCATTAATTTTAATAGTTTTTTAAAAGGAGTTTAAAAATTTCTCTAATTAATATATTAATGGTTTTTTCATTTTAATTTGCTAAAACTGTTTAAACATTAGTTTTTTATTCTGATTAATTAGTTAGAATTTTTCTTCATAGAGGGAGCTACGTGCTCGCTTCTAATTTTTGTTGCTTCATGTATATTGGCGTCGTCTGTTTTGCATCTAAGATTTCGGCAGAGAGTGTTAGGGTTAACACACTCTCCAGTACTTTTTGATATTTTAAGGATTGTGCATTTTGATTCATCAAAATGATTCAAATATTGATTTTGGACGGGATTCAGGCCACAAAGGGTATAATTTTGATTTATAATCTTACCCTTGACAGAAAATCTTGTCCAATTTTGGAATCTTTATGGTGAGTGGTCTTTGATAAAGTTCACCATTCGATTCCTTTTTCATTTCTTCCTTTTTGAACAATTTTTACTTTCGAAATTCATTTTTATATATTTTTATGTGTTTTAAATATTATCGTTTCAACCTTCTGTTGATGCAACAATTTGAGGCTGTTGCTTTCTTACGATTAAAGATGTATTGTCATTGTTCTTGTCTAAATTTGCTGTTTTTTTGTCTTTACGTTTTTCTTTCTTTTTGTTTCATTTTAAATTTTGTTTAGTTTATCTAATTTTAATTAGGAGAAGTATGGTAGAGAACAATTAGTAGTGGTGTATTGTTGGATGATTCAGAAGCTAAAAACAAATATCTTTCCATAGATTTCTCTAAACAGGCTCACCTCGCATAATCCAATTTTTGTTGGCAAAGAGTGTTGATGGAATCACATTAATGTTTGAATGAAGAATATGTATGTTATTTAGTATAGTTTTTTACTGTGCAGTGATTTTAATAATAGATCTAGTAGAACAGCTAACTTGCCACAAATAAGTCAATTACAGTTTGTATTAGAATCTCCACACCATCGGAAATTTGCATTATGTGACATTCACGATTCCATCTGCATTTGTCTGTTAAATTTTCGTTCAACTTGCATCTTCTGTTGTCAAAAAATGGATTCTTTGGGAAGAATGAACATGGTCATGACATCGCTTGTTCTGTTGCTTATGTTTCACTCAATGATGCATCGCCCCAACCACTTTAATCCAGATTTCTCCCAACATGCATAGTCATCTACCAGAGAAATTTATAAGTTCTACAACTTAAATAATTTTGCTAGATTCACTGTCCCAATTTCATTTGACACGATATGTGATTATATTTCATATGAGCATGAATTGTCCAATATAGGTATGATTTCGCCTAAAATTTGAGCATTCATGTAAAAGAAATAAGTAAAATTAATACAGTAGCATGAAAGCTGAATTGAAATATGCTGAAAAAATACAATGAATCATTTAACATGGGAATTGTGTTTCATAATTGACATAATAGCTTTGAGGAGTTTGTAGATTTAATAATTCATTGCATCATAAAAAGAAAGCAAAACTTCAAGCTAACACAGTGATAATAAATCTATACATCAATATTATAAGCCAGGAATGTACATCAATTTTAAGAAATGGGCAAACTATGAAAATTTTTCATAATTGCTTGCTTCTGAAACTTCACTGTAATTAGTTCAAAATTGAAAAATTTACCTGCAAAATTTCTGGAAAAAATAATTTAAGATTAAACCTGTTCAACATGAAGGAAAAAAAAATCTTGCTATTGTTTCTAAAATGGAGTAGAAACAGGTGGTTAAATATTTCCAGCAACAAATGGAAATTATCTAAATTTAATCATGATGATGAAAATTATATTTAAAAATATTGCTAAAATTTAGATTAGTTCAAAACTGAAAAATAATCCTCAAATGTTCAATAAAAACTTATTTAACAATGAAACATGCAAAGAACAAACAGAATCTTCATACCACAGTTTTTAAAAATTAAAAACAAGCAAATAAATATTTGTAGAAACAATAAAAACAGTTTGAATTTAGTTACAATGATAAAAACCATTGTTAAAATTAGATAATTACTTCAAAACTGAAAAATAACTTAAAATATCTCAATCAACATATAAATAAAATCTGCTCGATATTTAAAAAATAATCTTAAAGACAGTTTTTGACAATGGAATAAAATCCAATGGATGAATACTTGTAGAAAAAATGACAACGATTTCAATTTAACTTCAACAATGAGAAATATTGTTGAAAATTATATATATATTTAAAAAATCCTTTAAAAATTGTTAAAAGTAAGAAAAAAATGCACTGTAGCTTATTAATCGATGGGTACAGTACCTGAAAATAACGATTTATTCGTAGGTACAGTACCTGCAAATAACGTTTTATCCGTAGGTACAGTACCTGCAAATAACGCTATCCTTAATAAAATACCTAGCATTTTTTTACATCATAGTACTTACTACTGTGCATGAAGCAGTCTTGTTTAATTTTCATTTCATATGTCCTATTTAAAATGGATGACATTTTCATGTTTTGGAATATTTTGCTGTTTATCTTCCTTTGAAAGTATAAGATTTTAGAGCAGTATTATAAATGATAACCCTCCAAATTAGTTAGTAGATTTACTACAGTTAAAACTTAGTAGTTGGTTAAAGTTATGGAAACTTAATATACATACTCACATAATTTATTATTATCATTTACAAACTTACAGCACTTCGTACCAATTGATTTTTTGGCAGCTACTTCTCTAACAAAAAATTGACAGATTTCAAGAGCATTATGTTTTACAAAAACTGCTGTAAAGCTTATTGAAAAAGTACCACTGGTTTTACCTGAATTAAAAATAACTTTATTGAAATGAATCTTCCTATATTTACTATTAAACCCAATAGTGTTGGATTCTGAATCTTTATACTGATGGTTACAATAAAATTGAAAAACCTATTATTGAGGGAATTTCATCTCTTTACATGTAATTAGAAGAAAAGTTCTGCAGTTTCACTCGATCAACGATGAAGTTACTATTCTTATTTTTATTCACTAATGCACATACAATAAAAAAAAACATTTTTTTTTTATTTTGAGATTTTTATATAGACTATATAAAATGTTTAAATAATAAGTTTGTTAAAATAAATTTATATCTGATATAAATAATTTAAAAAATTTAAAAAAATTATAATTATAAAAATTAAAATTTTTTCATTATAATTTTTCCCATCACACATGGGAGGAGGGGTACTGAATAGTACAGGGGCAATAGTACAGCAATCACTTCAGTGATAAGAGCTAAAGCAGGTTTTTAAAAAACTTTGGGAGTGAAATACTGAGCATTTTTAAATTCTGCTGTTGCAGCGTTAACTCTGAAAGCTCCTGAACTAGGGGTAGGAATGGAAAAATTTAAGATGCATCAATTTAAGGTTTTCGTTCACTTTTTGTTAAGTTACATATTAGAACAAGTTTTTACTGGCACCATATGAACATCAAATTTTCAAATGTTTTTAATTGACTTTTGACGTTTTATTTTGACATATGCTTTTATATTTTACCATCTGGTTGGCGGAGGTTAGCCAAATATAGCTTTTGTGCCATTAAAAATTAAATAACCAACCTGAACCAGGGCATTTTCTTCCTAATATTAAGTTCTAAAGATTGAATAATATTTGTTCAAATGAGTTCTAAAAATTTCCAAAGTACAAGGCTCATAATGTAGCTCCATTTTCGAAATTAATTAATTGGAGTATTCATATATAAAAGATCATTCTTTAGCTGATGTGAAGAGGCAGATTGTTGGGGTCACACAATCGACAGCACTGGTAAAGCACGCATCGCTGTATTTATATTTTTGTTTTAAGAGTTGTGAACCTAGCATTTTCTACTGAAGGTTGTATTCCGATGTAAAATTCTAGAAGAATGCATTTGTGAATTCTCGAAGAACGCTTTTCTAAAATAAAAATGCCTATTTCAGTTTTGTAAAAGAGTTATTTTTTATTGAAGCTACTTTCTGTTGAGTCAGGGACTCAGAAGTATGTTTATTTAATTCTTGTGAATTAACATCTTGACCTTTTTTAAAAGGTGAAAAAATTAAATTTAGCAGAGATTTCGGTGAAATCTTGGTTTGCTCCAACATCTGGCGTCCGCGACAGGACATTTTGAAATAATTCTGCATTTTCAACATGTTTTTATCAGTAATGTCCTGCAAGAAAGAAGATTTGATTCTTGTAGCCAAAGAAATTGGCGAAAATGTGTCGCCAACGGCAAAAATCTGCGATCTGAAAGAGAAATTTTAAACAGCGATGAGTACAAAGGTGATCCAGATTTTGTTAAATGAATTTTGGAGAATGCTGTAACGGACACAAAGTTACAAGAAGAAGAAGAGTTTGAGTTTGAAAAACTGAATACAGAAAAAGAACTTGAAAAAATAAAACTGATCAAAGAACAAGAATTTGAGTTGGAAAAGATAAAGCTGAAACAGCAGCAAGAATTTGAATTAGAAAAGTTGAAAATTAATAGTGAATTGGAATTGGCGAGAATGCAAACACAAAATCAAAACCAAGGTATGATTTATCAACAAATTCCAGAAACTAGCAATACTAAGATAAAGTTCACTCTTCCTAAGATACAATTCCGACAGTTTGGCGATGATTTAAAAGACTGGTTACCGTTTTGGAGCCAATTTGAGCATATTGACAAAGATGATGATATTGCTCCTGAAAACAAATTCCAATATTTGGTTCAAGCCACTGTCGTCGGTTCAAGAGCAAGAGAAGTAGTGGAAAGTTTCCCACCAACAGGTGAAAATTATGCGAAAGCTGTTGACAGTTTAAAGGCTCGCTTTGGAAGAGAAGACCTTTTGGTGGAAGTTTATGTGAGGGAGTTATTGAAATTAATATTTTCTGTGCAGTCTAACCAAAAATTAGCGCCAACATTCCTTTACGATAAACTAGAATCTTATTTGCGATCTTTTGAAACTCTGGGAGTTACAACAGATAAACGCGCATCTATTCTTTATCCTATGATCGAATCATGTTTTGACGAGGAATTCCTAAAAGCTTGGAATAGAAGTCCTACCTCCAGTTCTGTAAATGATGCAAAGGAACGGTTGGAGAATTTGATGTTATTCCTCAAGGCTGTAGTAGAAGGAGAGGAAAGATTATCCTTGGCGAAGTCTGTTTTTGGTTTAACAATAGGAGAGGATGTTAAGATGCCCAGGAAAAAGAAATATAACCTAGAAACTCAAAGGGTCAAAATTACAACTGCATCCATGTCACTTGCATCCACCAGAGCAACTGAAGTAAAGAAACCGAAATGCATATTTTGCGACGGCAAACATGTCAGTTCTGACTGTTTCAATGCTCAAAAACTGACACTGGAAGAAAAACAGAAGATAATAAGGGACAAGAATTGTTGTTTCGCATGCCTTCTTCCTGGACATTCAGTTAGAAAATGTCGTAAGTTTTTAAAATGTCCTGTTTGTAGTAAAAAACATGTAACTCTGATGTGTGATCAACTTCAGGCTTTCAAGAATACGAACCAGAAAAAGGAAGAGGAAGAAAATCCTTCAGGAAACGATGTGAACTTGTCAAATGTAAATCCAAATCTAAAAGTATTTCTTCAAACCTTTAAGGCCAAACTTCTTTCCAATGATAAAGAGAAAACAGTTCGTGTGCTGTGTGATAACGGCTCACAAAAGTCGTACATTTTAAAGAATATTGCAGAGGAGATGAAATATCCCGTAAGTCGACAAGAGACTATAAAAAATTCCTTGTTTGGCGGTGTTTCTACTAAGGAATGTAAACATAACTGCTATAGAATAAAGTTGAAGCAACTAAATGGGAACTTCACCTGCAATTTTGAAGTTTTGGATCAAGCTGTTATATGTGAAAATGTGCTACCTGTGAGTGAAGGCCCTTGGTTGGGTCAGTTGATAGACTTGGGTGTTACCTTAACTGATACCAACGTCTCTAGGGAACCTATACAAGTCCTTATTGGAGCAGATATTATGGGTAAGCTTCCGACAGACAAAAGAAAACTATTGTCCTCAGGTTTAGTTGCAGTAGAAACCCATCTTGGATGGACATTAATGGGAAAAGTTCCGCAAGTAAGTACGGAAAGAGTTAACTTAGCTATGACTGTAACATCATTGTTTGTGAAGGAAGCTGAAATTGCTGATCTTTGGAGACCAGTTTTATTTAATCAAGACAACCGTTACGAAGTTTGTTTGCCATGGGCTGATGATAGTTTTCCATTACCTAATAACTTCAACCTCACCAAGAAAAGGCTTAAAGTAACCACTGAAAAGCTCTTGTCTGGCAACTTGTATGACAAATATGAAAATGTTTTTCAGGACTGGCTTGATGAAGGAATCATTGAAGAAGTTCCTCCAAATGAAGTAGCTTTGTATGGGAATTACTTACCTCATCGACCTGTAATAAAAGAAAGTAGCAGTACAACTCCCATTCGACCGGTATTTGACGCATCAGCCAAGTTTCAAGGCCACCCCTCTTTAAATCAGTGTTTACAGTGTGGGCCAAATCTTATTGAACTGATTCCCGATATTTTGGCGAGATTCAGAATGAAGAAATTTGGCGTCACCGCGGATATTAGAAAGGCATTTTTGCAAATAAGTGTTTCTAAAGAGGACAGAGACTACCTACGTTTTCTTTGGTGGAAGAATTTAGAAGAAAAGAAACTAAAAGTGTTTTGTCATATAAGAGTTGTTTTTGGAGTTAAGAGCAGTCCTTTTCTACTTGCTTCAGTTTTAGAATACCATATTGAAGCTAGCAAAGGTTTTGATTCTGAATTTAAGAAGATACTAAAACAAAGCTTCTATGTGGATAATGTTGTAGCTAGTTTGGACAGTTATGAGGATCTAAAAAATTTTATTTCCAAATCCACTTAATTGAGGTTGCATGATGGTTTTGAATTCAGAGACTGGGAAAGCACAGAATGCAAAACTGAACATGGTTGGGAAACTCCTGTTTTAGGGATGAAATGGAATCGCCAATTGGATTCTCTGAGGGTTAATATGAGCTGGATGAATAAATTAAGCCTTGAGAAGATAACGAAGAAAATTATGCTGTCAGCAGCTCATAAAATTTGTGATCCAATTGGGTACGCCGCCCCAGTTATGCTTTGCCCGAAGTTAATGTTGCAAGAGGCATGGAAAATGTCCATAGGATGGGATACCGAAATTATCGGAAATCTTAGAAAGGAATTCTTACAGTGGTTTCAAGATCTAAAGATTCTGGAAGAAATTCATATTTCCAGATGGATAAATGTTACAGCAGAAAATTTGAAGCACTGCACAATTCATATTTTTTGTGACGCAAGCAAAGAGGCTTATGCTGCTGTGGTATTTTTGAGATTAGAAGAAGAAGGTTCTGTTAAACTGTCCCTTCTTGCTTCTAAATCTAGAATAGCTCCCTTAAGAGGTGGTGCAATACCACGTATGGAACTGTTAGTTTCCTTGGTAGGAGCAAGACTAACAAATTCAGTTATTGAAGTATTGAATTGGAAAGAAGTAAAATGCTACTACTGGAACGATTCCATTACTGTACTCGCATGGATATCTAGAGAGGAAAATTGGTCAGTATTTGTCCGAAATAGAGTACAGGAGATAAGAAAACTGACTTCTCCTTTAGCATGGACTCATGTAGTTGGGGAACTAAATTAGGAGGGACCAAAATGGTTAACAGAAACTCCCGACTTTTGGCAGCATGGAAATATCTTAAATGAAGATATTAATGAAGACGAGATAGAAAAGGAAAAAGTTAAAATCTATGAAATCGTCGGCTAACACTGAAAATATTATCCAGTGCAATAGAATCTATTCGGTCTTCTCCAAATACCAACAAATCGTACGTTTAGTAGGTTAGATGTTACGATTTAAACATAATTGTCTCTGCTCAAAAGAAGAAAGAAAGCGAGGAGAACTTACCTCTTCAGAATTTCATAAAGCGGAGTTGAAATTAGTTTTGATGATTCAACAGGAATCTTTCGAAGGAGTAGACGACAAAAAAAAATTAAAGGGTTTGTCTGTTTTTGTAGATGAGGATAAAATCTTGCGTGTAAAGACACAAATCGTTAATAGAAGAGACAAGGAAGACTTCTGAAAGCCAATGCTTCTACCCTCAAATCACGAAGTAGTACTGAAGCATTTTTTATGGGTTTTCGTAGGTTTGTCTCAAGACGCGGAAGATGTTCAACTATTTATTGCGACAACGGCACCAATTTAGTTGGTGCTGCCAATCTATTCCATGGCTTGGATTGGAATAAAATTATAAGACATGGTGCTGTCAACGCCATCGATTGGAAATTTAACCCGACAACAGCTGCATGGTGGGGAGGCTGGTGAGAGAGACTAATTCGAATAATGAAGGACCTTTTAAAGAGGGTCTTAGATCAAGCACAACTACTTCATAAAGAAATTTTAACAATTCTGTGTGATTGTGAAGCGTTAATAAATTCCCAACCCCTTAATTTCGTGTCTGAAATCGATCAGCTAGTGCCAATATATCCTTCGTCATTCCTACAAGATATCAAAGAATGGAGTACACCGGATATAGATGCTATAGACCATAACAGTCTAAATAGAAGAATAAAATACCGGCAAAATTCACAAAAGGATTTGCGGAACAGATTTAGAAACGAATATCTGGGACTTCTCGTACAAAGAACAAAATGTAGAGATACACGTAAACTTGCTGTTGGAGATATTGTGTTAGTTTGCGCAGACAATTGCAAAAGAACCAACTGGCCACTGGTACGAGTAACAAATATTATTCCTGGGAAGAACGAGATTGTTTGACTTGTCAATATACAAACGTCGCATTCGAAATTACTCCGTCCAATTCAACGTGTGTATCCTTTAGAGATTTCATCTGCTAATGACTTTCTATCGCCAATGAAAGTAAATCATACTATTAGTATAGATTCAGATGACAAGGACACTTTTTCAGAATGTGAAAGGAAAGTTTCGAGATCAGGAAAAGAGATAAAAGTTCCAGAGAAATTAGATTTGTAAAAATTATTATTTACTTTCCTAATATGTCCTTCTATACTCTGTATTGTTTAGATTTATACCATTTATTATGTGAGATTATATTTTGTTTTGAATTTATATTTATTGTTATGTATATTTATTATGATGCACATTCAACAGATGGGAGGATGTTGGGTTCACACGATCGACAGCACTGGTAAAGCACGCATCGCTGTATTTATATTTTTGTTTTAAGAGTTGTGAACCTGGCATTTTCTACCGAAGTTTGTGTTCCGATGTAAAATTCTGGAAGAATGCGTTTATGAATTCTCGAAGAACGCTTTTCTAAAATAAAAATGTCTATTTCAGTTTTGTAAAAGAGTTATTTTTTGTTTGAAGCTACTTTTTGTTGAGTCAGGGACTCAGAAGTATGTTTATTTAACTCTTGTGAATTAACATCTTTACCTTTTGTAAAAGGTGAAACAATTAAATTTTGGAGAGATTTCGGTGAAATCTTGGTCTGCTCCAACACAGATGTTAACCACTTAACTGAATAGTTTTCTTTGCTATCTAATAAGATGACCCCTCCTGTTTTGGAAAGGGGCTGTCGTTTTCATTCATCTAAGAAGGCATAGGATACTTAGGATGTTTATGGATCCTACATATTTTTTGTGTCAAATTATAAAGCTAATTAATGATTCAATTTTAGTTTATAAGACTAAAATTTCGATAATTCGATGCACGAGTATTCTCGGGCTGTTAAGTTAAGCGGTTAAAAGGTAGCAGTAGTAGAAAACTAAAATCTCGAATTTATAATTCTTCATATTTTTATCTTCAATGGATGAGAGATGATTCTTAAATCGTGCAACAATAAAGTGCACACATAGGCAGCCTGTCTGTCATATCTACGGAGCTTCTTGTATTAATTCATATAATCTAGGTCTTAAGTACTTGTGGGCACTATTTTAACTGTAACCAGCTATAACTGTTGAACGAGAGTTTTTGTTTCAGTTTTCACTTCCTTGTTCTACTAATAAATGTCTTGCATGGAAGAATGACTGGTTATTTTAGTATTATGAATCTAGAATTGTTTTAAAGCCACGGTTTTTTTAAAGCTATTTTTTTAAGCAATTGCAGTCATTGATACGCTACTAGCGTAATGAGTTATTTCTTTGCATAACGGATAACAGAACATTTTTTGGTACCCTCGGCGGGACTGTAATTGCGATAGTTATTGATATGGCTAATCTAGAAGCTCTTAAAAAATCGCGGAAAACTGACAGAGCCGCTTTTACAAAGGAGTATAATAAAGTAGAAGAACTGATAACCTTGGAAGATGAATTTCTTGGTGCAACCTTGAATTTCTTCCTGAGAAGGATTTTTAAGAATAATTTGAAGTTGTTGAAGATTTTCGTGATAAAGCTATACGGATTGAAACAAAAGCAAGAAGGATTATCACTTGTCAACAAAACGTGAGTACTATTTTGAATTCAACTCATAACGACTCTGCTATAATTAATTCTGCTTTAAATGCTACTATTGAAAAAAGAAGGTTTAAATTGCCTAAATTAGAATTACGAAAGTTCGACGGTTATGTTAAAGAGGGGCTTTATTTTTGGAGCCAATTTGAAAAAATTCATGATGATTTTAGTATTGAAGATTCAGATAAATTTCAATATTTGTTATAATCTACTGTTGAAGGCTCTCGAGCTAGAGAAGTGATTGAAAGCTTTCCGCCGACTGGCGATAATTATCCTAAAGCAATTGATTGTTTAAAAACTCGATTTGGTCGTAATGATTTACAAGTAGAAGTTTATGTCAGAGAATTATTAAAATTAGTTCTAAAGAATGCTAATTCAAATTTTTGTACGAATAATTTGTGTGCATTATATGACAATTTAGAACAGCAGATTCGTGCACTTGAAACACTTGGTGTTACTACTGATAAAAGTGCAGCTTTACTTTATCCATTGGTTGAATATTGTATGCTCGAGGATTTTCTTAGATCTTGGCAGGGAAGCTTTAATTTTCGTCTCGGTAGCGATTCAAAAAAGAGGCTTGATAGTTTATTAAAATTTTAAAAAAACAGAAATGGAATGTGAAGAGCGAATTAACTTAGCTATGGCTGGTTTCGGTTTCAAGGATGATTCATCATATAAAAATGGAAGTAAATTAAATAAAGATAAAATGTGTACTGCAGCTAGTTTCTTGAGCACTTCTGCTACTGCAGAGAAGTTGTGCGTTTTCTGTAGTGGAAAACACGAGTCGACAAATTGCTTTAAAGCACAAAAAATGCCTTACAGTGAAAAATTAAAAATTTTAAAAGATAAGGGTTGCTGCTTCAAATGTTTAAAATCTGGACATAGGGTAGGAAAATGCCGATGTTTTGTAAAATGTATTATCTGTAACAAGATGCATTATGCAATAATGTGTACCGAGTCAAATCAAAATAAAAGTGCAAATAAGTCTACGTCAAATAGTTCAAGAAAAGATATTAAAGAGCAGAATAAAACAGTAAATTTAGCAAGTATTTCAAAATCTCCACAAGTTTTGTTGCAGACTTTGAAGGTTAAAATAAAAAGTAAGAACTGTAGTTTAATTGTTAGAGCAATGTATGATTCGGGATCTCAGAAGTCGTATATTAGAAAAGAAATAGCATCTATTTTAGGTTTAGCACCTTTACGGCAGCAACTTTTGTCTCGTGCACTTTTCGGAGGGGAAAGGATCAACGAGGAGCTTCAAAATGTATATAAAATTGAACTAGGAAGCTTAGATGAAAATTTTAATTGTAATTTTTATGTAGTTGATCAGGATCTTATTTGCAATGACGTTCCCTCTGTTTCGTACGCTATGGATTGATGAATTAAAATCTATGAATATACAAATGTTTGATATAGAAGACAATTTAGGGCCAATTGATGTTCTTATTGGACAGATGTTGCTGGTAGACTTTTTACTGGAATGAGAAGAGTTCTATCTAGTGGATTAGGATTAGTAGCCTTGGAATCCTATCTAGGATGGACTATTATGGGGAAAACTAACTTACTCTCTGAAAAAGAAGATACTGCTATGATGGTCATTTCGATGTTTGTAAGAGAAGCAACTATTTCCGATCTTTTTAGTCTAGAAGTTTTAGGGATAAGTGACCCTGTTGAGATGAAATCCAAAAAGGAAAATGAATACCTGACCAAACTGTATTTTGATGAAACTGTCAGAGTTAATGAAGATGGAAGATATGAAGTTTCTCTCCCGTGGTAAGGAGATCATCTTCCTCTACCCAGTAATAAAGATATTGCTATGAAACGATTAGAAACATCGACTTGAAAATTACATCACGAAAACTTGTTTACAGCTTATAATGACATGTTTAAAGAATGAGCATCATTAGGTATAATTGAAAATGACCCAGTTGAATCATCATCTCGCCACCATGAACACTATTTTGCCCACAGACCTGTTGTAAAACAACAGGGTACGACAAAGGTGCGTCCTGTCTTTGATGCCTCTGCCAGACAAGTTGGGTCACCATCACTGAACCAGTGTTTAGAATCTGGACCCAATTTATTGGAACTGATTCCTAGTCTTCTCCTCAGATTCAGAGAGCATAAATATGGCATTGTTGCCGCCATAGAGAAAGCTTTCTTGCAAATAAGTGTGCGACCAGAAGATAGGATTTTTCTTAAATTTTTTTGGTGGAATGGAAAAGAAAATGTAGATCCGAAGATAATACGGCATGCCCGTGTGGTGTTTGGTGTAAAAAGCAGTCCTTTTCTCTTAGAAGCTGAGCTAGAACATCACTTGAAAAAATATCTAAAGAATTCAACATATAATCAGAGAACCATTGATATACTTCTTCGAAGTTTTTACGTAGATGATTTAATTACAAGTTTGGACAACGAGTCAGAAATATTACCATTTATTGAAGAGTCTTATCATATCTTGACTGAAGGAAAATTCAACTTGAGAGGATGGAAGTATACAGGAGATGATGACCCAGAACAGGTCACTTCAGTTCTAGGATTGATTTGGAATCGCAGAGAAGATGAACTGAAAATTAATCTGGATTGGCGGAAGTATACGAACTTGAAATTGTATCGAAGAGAGTTATTCTTTCCGTTACACATAGAATTTGTGATCCTGTCGGGTTTTTATGTCCTGTCCTCCTAATGCCCAAGCTAATGTTACAAAAGATCTGGAAAGTCAATATCCCGTGGGATAGAGAAGTTGAAGATAATATGAAACTTGAATTTCTAAAATTGTTTGAAGAGTTAGGCTCCTTGAAGAATTTGTCTGCTAGAAGCTATTTTTATTCTGCTTCAAGTGGTCAACAACAACATAATATTAGTGTTCATACATTTTGTGATGCCAGTCAATTGGCATACGCAGTAGCAGTTTTCGTTCGCATTGAGTGTGCAGATGTTGTTAAAGTAAATCTTTTGGCTGCAAAATCGAGAGTTGCCCCAGTTAAAACCATCACTATTCCTCGTCTTGAGTTGCTGGCTGCAACAGTGGGAGCACGATTGTGCAGATCTGTGCTCAGCGCACTCCAGTGGGACAATATCAAGCAACACTACTGGGCTGATTCAGCGTGAAGAACTTTGGTCAGTTTTTGTGAATAACAGTGTTCAAGAGATAAGAAAACTGACTGATCCAACCTTGTGGAAGCATCTTTCAGGAGCACAAAACCCTGCTGACTTACCTTCAAGAGGGTGTTCTGCTCACCATCTCTCATGCAGTAGATGGTGGGAGAGACCCAAATGGCTTCTACAAACTCAGGAAAACTGGCCAGTTACCAAACCTGTTTTTGACGAACAATCTGTTTTGAAAAAAAGACGAAAAACAATCCCAACTTCCAAGAGTCTTCCATTTGTGTGCTTTTTAAATCAAACTGAAAATAATGAAAGCAGCAGTAAAGACAATAAAGAAGACTCCATTAGTAGATATAATTCAGGTTGGTACTACTATTATTTTTCAAGTTATGATTAGATGCTTCGAATTGCTGCTTGGATGAAAATATTCATACTGTAGGAATTCGACTTCTAGAATCACTGGTGAATTATCACATCAGGAAATAAAACAAGCAGAACTAAAGATTGTCAACATGATACAAGATTAATACTTTATTCATGAAGTCAACAGAAAGAAATTGAATTCTTTAGCAGCGTACAAAGATGGAGAAGGAATCCTTAGAGTGAAAACAAAAATAACATATCGAAAGGATTCAGAAGATTTCAAGAACCCTATCATTTTACCATCTCATCACCAAGCCGTCGAGAGATTGATAATGACTGAACAGAAAAAGATTTCACACGCAGGATTACAAATGCTCTTGAATATTCTACGTGAACATTATTGGATTTTGAATACGAGAAAAACTGTTCGATCAGTATTATCGAAATGTGTTATTTGCTTAAGACACGCCAAAAGAGATGTGACTACCCCCTCTGCATCACTCCCAGAAAATAGAATCAAAGATGTTGCAGCTTTTGGGATCATCGGCTTTGATTTAGCTGGACCACTGTATTTAAAAGGAGGGAGTAAAGCGTGGATATATACGTGTGCTGTCTTCAGAGCTGTGCATTTTGAACTCCTTTCATCATTAACTACTGAAGCCTTTCTTCAAAGTTTTCGCAGATTCATAGCAAGAAGCGGAAGACCATCAATTGTGTATTGTGACAATGGAAGCAATTTTATCGGTGCTTCAGATTATTTGAAATCAGTCAATTGGACTGAGATTGCACAATTTAGCAGTATATGAAGAATACAATGACTTTTCAATCCTGCTACTGTCTCCTGGTGGGGTGGTTTCTGGGAAAGATTAGTTGGTGTGATGAAGCAGATTCTAAGAAGAGTTCTCGGAAAAGCCTTTTTATCTTGGGAAGAAATGGTAACAGTCTTATGTGATCCAAAGTCGGTTATAAATTCTAGACCGCTTAGTCATGTGTCAGAAAGGGACCCTGAACTGATACCTTTGTCACCTAACTCATTTTTGCAAGATTTCCGGCAAATTGGTGTTCATGATTTAGATCAAGTAGATGAAGTTGTTCTCAACTAAAGAATAAAATATCGCCAACAGTTAATAACTGATATCCGAAAAAGATTTAGGTCTGAATATTTGGGACTTTTGATTCAAAGAAATGAACACAAGAAACATGGACGAGAAATTAAACTTGGCGAAGTTGTGCTCATTGGAAGTGATAATGTTAAATGTACTGACTGGCTTTTAGGTTTCGCTATTGAATTGTTACCTGGAAAAGATGGTGTTACGAGACTAGTAAGATTACAAACATCTAAAGCAGAACTTTTACTGCCAGTACAAAGAATTTTCCCACTTGAAGTTTCCTCATCCTGGTTTAAAGACTGTCAGAAAGAAACAAAGCATTAAAATGCTAACAACGAGGTTTCCAGTGAATCTTTTAGAAATGACACTGCACCTGTAACTTTAAAAACTAAAAGTGGGAGGACTGTGAAAAAACCTCTAAAGCTGGACTTGTAAATATTTCTTTTACTTTTTGAAATTTAAAAGTTATACTTTCAATATAAAAATCTTAAAATTTATAGTGTTAGTATATAATAATTATAGTATAGTTGAAATGTTATTCTTGTTATTTATATTATTATTTAAAATGTTCTTGTGTGTTATTCTTTGAAAATTTTAAATGTTTTTGTAAGTTAAGTTGTCTTTTTTAGGTGGGAGGATGTCACTGAGCTTTTTGTATTAATTCATATAATCTAGGTCTTAAGTACTTGTGCGCACTATTTTAACTGTAACCTGCTATAACTGTTGAACGAGAGTTTTTGTTTCAGTTTTCACTTCCTTGTTTTAGTAATAAA
This sequence comes from Araneus ventricosus, assembly GCA_013235015.1. NCBI lineage: Eukaryota > Metazoa > Arthropoda > Arachnida > Araneae > Araneidae > Araneus > Araneus ventricosus. The sequence goes on from BGPR01007500.1 coordinate 48,661, forward strand.
TGTCTTGCGTGGAAGAATGACTGGTTATTTTCGTGTTATGAATCCAGAATTTTTTTAAAGCCACGTTTTTTTAAAGCTATTTTTATAAGCAATTGCAGTCATTGATATGTTGCTAGCGTAATGAGTTATTTCTTTGCATAACGGATAACAGAACACTGTCTAATAAGGCAAATTACATGGTTACAAAAAAGAAAGTTGCAACTAGAGAGCAGATGGACTGGCGAGTTTTTATAGTAATCTCGAAAAGGGGGAAGTCCCACTCGCTACAACCAGTTAAATCCGGATTTCATCGAGTTACAGAGATAGTTATTCTGGTATTCAAATTTAAGTAGAAATAATTAGTTTTAAATTAAATAAGAAGAGGTTTTAAAAATAGGAAAATGAGAAATCATTATACATATATTTATACCAAGAAAAATAATGATGATTTCTGATGAAAAATTATTACTGATTTTTAATGTATTAACAAAATTTTATTTTATTTAAATGCTTCATTTGTAAATTCAAAAGATACAGGAGAAAGAAACTAAAATGTATATTGTATTTTATCAAATTTTTCTCTATTTACTTTATATATTTTGTAGCAGCTCTCTCTACGTATGATATTATCTTTGTTGTCGCGAAGTTTAGTTTCCAAAACTGGCAACAAAAAGAGTTGTTGTGATAGAAACGAGACGGATGAATAAAGTTCGATGTTTGTGATTCTAAATGCCTTCTTTCTTTTGAATTTAAATATGACTAAATCGTTCCTGAAATATAATTTATTTTATTAATTTATCCCATGCATTAACTGCGCATGAGCGTGCTACAAACTGGTGACCCTAGTGAATAGTTTCTTCTAACCTATTGAAATCATGGATGACGGCGAAACTTCTGTTTCGAACACAACCGGTGAAAAATTTGAAGCGAACAAGGTAAGCGTTAAAATTCCATCTTTTTGGGAAGAGAAACCTGAAATTTGGTTTTTCCAAGTTGAAGCACAGTTCTCAATCGCTAATATTACCCAGGATCAGACTAAATTTAACTATCTTGTAGCACAATTAGAGCCCAAAGTAGTCGAAAACATATGGGATATCATCCAAAGTGAACGGAATGATAAATATATAGCTGCAAAAGAACGACTGTTATCTACTTTTAAAGAAAGCGAGGGAAAAAGTATCACAAAATTGCTTACACGAATTTCTCTTGGCGATATGAAACCTAGCCAATTATTGCGCAAAATAAAATCACTTGGCGGAACAAATATAACGGATAAAGTTTTGCGAACTTTATGGCTTGGCAAAATGCCAGAATCCATTAAAAATATTTTGGTTGTGAGTAACGAGAACTTGGATGACTTATCGATAATGGCGGATAAAATATTTGAAATGAACTCAACGACAGAAATTTATTCTGCAGCTGCAGATAATTCTGTAATGAATACTGTGCTTGATAAAATCTCTAATTTAGAAAAACAGATTTCGGAACTAAATGTTCACAGACAGTCTAGAAGAAAATATCGCCACTCTGGCTTGAATCGAAGCAAGAGTCGAAGTTATTCAAGGAAGAAATATAATCCCAATGGATCATACTGTTACTATCACTTTAAATTTGGTGATAAATGTTATCCTAATAAATGTAAAAGCCCATGTATCTGGAAGGTATCGGAAAATTCCAGCCAGCAGTACATTCGACGGCAGGTTCTGTTGCAGATGAATTAAAAGATCGCAGTAACTACCGATTAACAAACCGGTTTACGCTTTCTTGTGGATAGCGGTGCTGACTTATCCATAATTCCAGCAACATCAATCCATAAAATATGTAATTCCTTTAAATTGTATGCTGCAAATGGAACAGTAATACCAACTTTCGGTTTCAAAATTTTAACTCTGGATTTAGGCCTGCGTCGATCATTCCAATTTCCTTTTGTGATCGCTAAAGTGGATCGAGCTATTTTAGGCGCAGATTTTTTAACCAAATTTCAATTGATTATTGATATGCATAACAAACAATTAATAGATGGTGTCACAAATCTATCTATTCGAAGTCATATTGCGTGCGTAACAAGCACCACTGACAAAAAGTCTCGATATGCAAATTTGTTACTACAGTATCCGAATTTAACAAAACCAAATCTGTTAATTTGCAACTCAAAACATAACGTAAAGCACTATATAGCTACTAAAGGCCCTCCTGTTTTTTCAAAAGCTCGCCAATTAGATGGAAATAAACTAAAATTGGCCAAGCAGGAATTCAAATTTATGTTAGAAAACGACATAATTGGACCTTCAAAGTCACCATGGGCCAGTCCACTTCATTTAGTATCTAAGAAGAATGGAAGTTTATTTTTTATCTAGAAGGATGGAAGTTTGCGACCGTGCGGGGATTACAGGCGATTAAACGCACAAACGATTCCCGATCGTTATTCTATTCCAAGAATAGAGGATTTTCACCATATATTAAAACAAACAAAAATATTTTCGAAAATTCACTTATTTAAGGCTTACTTTCAGATTCCAATTGCTGAAGACGATAAACAAAAAACAGCAATAACGCCATTTGGGTTATACGAGTTCAACGTAATGAGCTTCGGATTAAGAAACGCTCCATCTACGTTTCAACGATTCATTAACGAAGTGTTTTTCGGATTGGACTTTGTTTTCGCATATTTAGATGACATTTTAGTAGCTTCTTCAACGGAAGATGAACATTCAGAGAATCTTAAAGTAGTTTTCTCTCGATTAGAGCAATATGGTCTTCGTATAAATCTTGGAAAATCGGTTATGGGAGTGAATCAATTAGAATTTCTAGGATACATGATTACTCCGGAAGGATCAAAACCCCTTCCTGAAAAAGTAAATGTCATCTTGAATTATATATTACCGGAAACCATTCCCGAATTGCGTACTTTTCTTGGTCTAATTAATTTTTATAGGTGATCCCAGATAGCAATTTTAGTTTGCAGCAGACTTGCACTGCAAGTCTGCAAGCTTTCTGCAAATTTGTCACGACAAGTGTGCAAGTGTGAAACAAGCTTGCAGCAAGTTAACACAAGCCTCGAAGTCACCATAGGACGAACTTGCAGCATGTTTGCCGCAAGCTTGCATCGCAAACGCATTGCAAATTATAGCGAAAACAGAGAACGAACACAACCCGGGAGAGAACTCGCAACCTCCCGGTTCCGAAACGGAAACGCTAATCATTGAACCAGCTGAACTCTGAGAGGAGAAGATAGATTTCGCTAATACATCGTTCGATTCGATTCGTATACGATTTATTTTAAACTTTTTTCTTGATTTCATTAATTTTTTGAGTTGAGAATATGATCTGAAGTCAAAGAGAGAGCGATTTTCGCTAATAACTACGTTTTGCTAGCAGAATAAATTATGAAATTAGAGTTCAAAAGTAATTACTTTAAAATGGGACAAAATGTCTAAGTTATTATTTTTCAACAAACACTGACTGTTTTTTAGATTTAATTTTGTTTATAAACGTTAAAATTTCAACATTAATTAAAAGGCGATATAGTTTTCTTTAAAGTGCGAGTGATATATTTAGTAAAAAGATGGAAAATGTTTCAAAATTTTTTTTATAAATAAGTTATTTTTTTCACAAATTATCATTGATTTATTGACTTAACAAAAAGAAGGACGGTCTAGGAGATGCTATTAAAAATCGGATGTTTTTCTAAAACAGAGACAAAGATAATTATCTCTTTATAGTGCTATCTTTGCATGAAGCTTGTTTTGCAAATTTGCTGCAAATTTGATTTGCAAGGGAGGTGGCGTTATTTGTCACATCGAACTTGCAGCAAAATTGCGTTGCAAGCGAGGGTGGCGCTAGTTGTCACAGCGAACTTGCTGCAAGTTCGTTTCAAGTTTGACGCGTCAAATTTTGCCGTGACAAGGGAATATCAAGTCAAAATCAAACTTGCTGCAAACTTACGTGCTATCTGGGATATATCAAAGATGCTGCCAAAAATCAGGCGGTACTTCATGAGTATTTAAAAGGTACCAAGAAAAAAGATAAAAGCAAAATTCTGTGGACCAAAGAAGCAAAAGAAAAATTTGAGCAATGTAGAAAAGATTTAGCAAATGCTACATTACTAAGTTTTCCTAATCTTGATTCACCATTAGCTCTCTTCACTGATGCTTCAGACTACGCAGTTGGATCCGTACTGCAACAGTTCGAAGAAGACAGTTGGAAACCTTTTGCCTTCTTTTCCAAAAAGTTAACTAATGCTCAGAAAGGATATAGTACTTACGACAGGGAACTGTTAGAATATACCTTTCGATTCAACAATTCAAGCATATCTTAGAAGGAAGACAATTTTCAATATACACTGATCACAAACCTTTGATGTTTGCTTTTCAGTAAAAGAATGAGAAAACCTCACCTAGACAACTACGTCATTTGCAATATATATCAGAGTTTTCAATAGATATTCGTCACATTGGCGGAAAAGAAAATATCGTTGCAGATTCGTTATCCAGGATAGAATCTATCTCTGAAATAGATTATGATAAAATTGCGGATGCACAAATCGATAATCAAGATCTTAACGAGCTACGCTCGAAACCATCTTTACATTTTAAGCAATATCCTTTGGACTCTGGTACACTACTTTGGTGTGATATTTCAACAACAAAAATTCGTCCATTTATACTTCAAGATTTTCGGATGCACATATTTCAAAAATTTCACAGCTTAGCTCACCCTGGTGTGAAATCTACAGTCAAACAAATAGCTTCTAGATTTATTTGGCTCAACATTCGAAAGGATATCACCCAATGGGCAAAATCTTGTATCCACTGTCAAAAGAACAAAATTAATAGACATATTCGTGCACAAATTGCCACTTACAAAGAAGTAGATGATAGATTCAGTGTTATCCATATTGACATCATAGGCCCGTTTCCTACTTCTGAAGAGAAAACGTACTGCCTTACCTGCATCGATCGATTCACATGTTAGAAGTTATTCCTTTAGAAAATGTGACAGCTGAAACAGTAGCTCGAGAATTTTATGATCACTGGATTTCACGTTTTGGAATGCCGTGCCGTGTAATCACTGATCAAGGTAGTCAGTTTATATCTGAACTCTTTAAAAACATTGGTGTTATTTGTGGATTTTAAGTATGCACAACCACAGCATATCACCCACAAGGTAATGGGAAAATTGAAAGGATCCATCGGACCTTAAGGTGGTCATCTAAAGCTTATAATTCACCAAAATCATATCAGTACCGCTGATATGTATTGTTGAAGTCTAGAATTTTGTCAAAATGCTCCGGCATATCACTATAAGTAATGCGTGAAACTCCAAAATTCTCAAAATGCTTTAATATTTTTTAAAAATCAAAAAACCCAAAATATTCATTAAATTTCGTTAATTTCTTTTAGTACGTAACGGTGAAGATAGATGGCGCCCAAAGTGCCGGTCAGATATGCTCTTGGACTCTTTCATAGTAATAAAAGCTAATTTTGTTCATTTTTGAAGAAAATAAATATACATGAAGAGTTTTAATATTAGTTTTTCAACAGTTAAAGATTCTTTTTAATGAAAAAACGGCTAATTTTTTGAAAACCGATATTTTGTCCTGTGTGTTAGTAATTCGGCAACCCTATGCGGATCACCTTTGAATACAACGATTGAGTCTCTTTAGAACGTGAAGAGTCCCTCCCTCCCTGCCGCCGCCATTTGCATTCTTCTGTCCAAGGTCGAAAGTAAGCTAAACAGTTCCTCTACGGGTGGAAGTTTATTGCATTTTTTTTTTCTTGCTATAGAGAAGGAGATCCCTTCGTTTCTGCTGCTGCACTGCAATTAACGAGATTTTCTTTTGTAGTGTCCTTATTATATACGTTAGTTAACTCCATCTATCTCGCTGTCTATACACTTGCAATTATCATCAATAATAAATTTATTGATTTAAACAAGATGTAAAGATTTGATTAAATATAATGTATAGAAGATTATTTCTGATAGTTATTCTAGCATTTGTGGCTACTTATATAAATTATTTTCTTGATTGAAACTAATAATCACATCCCTTTTTCAAAGTTGCAACACAATAATGAAAGACAAAAACGTGCTATTTATTGAAAGTGTCAAACTATAACTTTACCCTTGGGTACTAAACTCAAAAGAAAAAGAAAGTAAATATTTATCATCGGAATAAGAATTGTGCTTACAAATAAACACAGCGACAGAAACACAAAATTCTTCTCCATGCAAATAAACATTTAATAGAACTTAAAGAACGATTACAATCATACTAAAATTATCAAATACAATTTTTGAAATTCTCCATATTTTTAAATACAGTAAACATTTCTAGAATCTTTTTTTCATTTGCTAGAAAATAAAAATATTTATATTTCATTCTTAACATGGGTCAATTCGTGATGTGTTTAAAAATTAAACATACATCAATTATGCGAATATTTAATTTTCACTTATTTTTTGTGGACTCGAATGAATCTACCAAAACTGAAAGGATAATAGAATAAGTATACTCTCTCTATTTATATATTTTTAAAGAAAAGCGAAAACCTACGACATTTTTATGAAAAGCATCATAACCGAGCTTATATTAATTCTACATTTAATTGTTTGATATCAATATTTTCAGAATTTATCGAATTTCAACGCAATACTTTTAGAATCTCAAAATTTGATTACATTTTAAAATTTTGAGTCAAAATGTAGCGAAATATTATTTAAACTTTTTGTTGCTGCATATAAACTTGGCATCAATGAATCGATGAAATTCGTTCAGATAATATTTTCTGAAGTGTTATCACCATAAATAATCGAAATTACAAGATAAACGATTATCAGTGTAATAATACTGGAGTTTCAAATTTACTCTGTGTTATACTGTTGTTTTATACAAGATTGACGTCCAGTTTTTAAGCCACACGAGGTCGGTTTTGGAACGGATTTCTTAATTTTAAACGTTCCATTTTAAATGTACCACTTTCCAAACTCCCACTCCACACTAATGTGAGGATATTATTTTCTGCTATAACTAGCAAGTATTGACTCTAGAAATAATTGAAAGATAAAGGAACGTCAATGCTAGATTTCCAATTTACTCTTTGTCTACTCTATGTTACAGCGTGTTTTTATATTAGATTATCATCAAGTTTTTAGGCTATACGAAGGCAGTTTTGGAACATACCTCGTAATTTTGAATGTTGACCAGATGACGAGAACAACTGAGTTGTCACGCCGTTCTCCAAACTTCCACTCCTCACCAACGAATAGTGGTCCAGTTTCGGTTTGTAGCGCGACATATATCGAAATTTCGAGGTAGGCAAATGGCTTTAATTTCTTGAGGGTCGGTAGAGAACCGTTGGGACCCTGAAAGCCATAAATTGTTTTATATAAATACGCAGTCTAAGGAGGGTTCACGGAGGTTAAGGTTGAGTTGGGGAGAATCTTTCGAACACTTGAGTCTCGTTTCTGTGAGACTTCGGATTTCGTTCTGTAAAGTCTCAAGTCCTTCAGACCTGGTGTCCGTTATATCGGATCCCAACTTTGAACAGCTCCTGTTAATTCAATAATTGACGAAACTCCATGCTGTTTTTTTTTTTCAATTTGATTCTCGATTTTCTTAGAAATATAATCGTTGCAAGAATTTTTCGTTTTGGGCATGGAATCATTTTAGTGTTTTAGTTTTTCCAAAAAAAAATCGAGAAAATCATCGTCCTTCCCAAAGTGGAGCTCGGTGGTGAATTTTGTTTTTCAGGTAATTTCTTGTTTTTAATCCTTTTTTTACCATTTAAAAGGCTTCTACAATATTTTATTACTCTTTGACAACCATTTTAAAGTGAAATCTGTGTGATTTTTTTGTCTTTTTACTTTCTCGTATACGAAATATACAAAGAGAAAGTATTGTAATCGTCAAAAAATTCGAACTCGAGATTTAGACAAATCTCCACGTTTAGACTCCCTGAGTCCGAAAAACACATGTCTGGAATCATGTCTGTCTGTGCGTCTGTCTGTAAACACGATAACTCGAAAACTATTAGAGAAACGGGGATGAAATTTGGCATGTGGTCTTTAAACATAATTTGTAGGTTTCTATCAAATTTTGTACAAAATCCGTCAAAGGGAAGTTTGTCTATCTGTATGTCCGCGGTCATGTGAAAGCTATAACTCAAAAACTTGAATAGCTAGATGGATAAAATTTAGTATACAGTTTTATCGTCATGAATGTAGGTCCGTATAAAATTTTGGGCCAAATCCGTCGAAAAGGGGCGTTCAAATTGCATATTCAATTTCTTTTAATCTGATTCTTATGCGCAAAGTACTGGTAGCAATCTGTTATTGTTGTAAATTTTATTTACAACAATAAATAATGTTTTCAAACATAAATTGTAACAATTTTTTTATTGTTGTAAATAAAATTCAAACCGATCTCATTATTTCAACAATTTTTTTATTTACGCGCTTTTGCAATTGTTACGGTTGTGGTAGTATAAATTGTTTTCTTGGGAATTCAATTCCAAAGCAGAATTTTCGCTTTAGTATTCATTGCATTGCCAATTTTATCGCACCTGATTCAAAGGAATATTTTTTTGAAACGTGGAAATAGAGATTTGATTTCAGGTTTGTTTCACTTTCTCGTATTCAGAGAGAAAGTATTGTAATCGTCAAAAAAAATTCGAACTCGAAATTTGGTACACAGTTTTATCGTCATTAATGTAGGTCCGTATAAAATTTTGGGCCAAATCTGTCAAAGGGTTGGCTGTCTGTCGATCTGTATAATTTACTTTTGAAAAGAATCCGTATCTCCAGGCGCATGCTTACTGGAAGCAATCTTCTGTGCATGCGAAAGCTATGGAGTCAGTTTGTCCTTGAGTCATCCAAGAGCGGAAAATCGGTAAGCATGTCTTTGAAATTGATTCTTTACCTAGTTTTTACTTGCGTACAGGAAGTAATCAATCTATGTACATGCATTAGCGGAGCTTGCTAGAAAATAAATATTGCTAATTATTAATACATACGCATCTCTTTGAATTTGATTCTTCACTAAATATTTTACAATCGCTATAATCTACAATGAAAAACCTTCTGATAGTCATTGCATTCTAGGTTACAGTAGGTTCGAATTTTTTATCCACGCAGGCGGGGTCGTACCGAGGTGATCCTGCGCCCTTGGGGGAATAGACAAACCGGCCCCCCCCCCCCCCTTTACGTGACACATTTTCATTAATTTTTCATCCCTTCTATAAAACCCCTACCATGAAAAAACTACATTCCTGCAAATATTTTTATACACAAATTTAGCATATTTTATGATTTATTAAATAGGTTTAATAAAAATTACGTATTCTTAAAAAATTCTTTAATGAACTATATTCATGAAAAATACTGTACACAAAAAAAATGCATCAACAAATAAATTACATATTGCACATATTTTCTAAAAGACAGAAAATAATAGTCAGAGGTTCCCAACCTGTGGTACGTGTAGCAGTAGTATGGGTGTGATTGCCCTCAAATAAATATCGCCAAACTGTATGTCACGCCCCAGAGAAAAAAAGTGTGAGTGTTATCGCGAATGCGACTACGATGATGGCTTTGATCGCCCTCATATAAATATCGCCAAACTGTATGTCACGCCTCAGAGAAAAAGTGCGAGTGTTATCGTGAATGCGACTACGAAGATCAATATCGGTCAACAATGTTTTTTCCTCGCCAGATCGTCAGTTCTATCCTCATTCGAAATTGGGCTATCACAATAGAGGGGAAAAAAGAAAGCTGAAAAAGGAAACTGCATTGCAAGAGCGACGTGCGGGGAATAATTTATCAAAAAGAAGAATGCAGAATTATGTACATCGCTATCGGTGAAGGAAGGAAAAAATGAATCTAATTAGAGCGCCGAAGGTCGAATAGAAAGTGTTACAACGAGCGAAAGAGGAATGCGCGTTTCGTCGCTTCAAGGGTGAAAGATTCTCCAGAACATCTATCGTATAATGGGAGGGGGTGTTTGAAGGGAAAAAAGAATATAAAGAAATTTATCGATCTCAATCGGCATTTAGCCTTTCAGAGTGCACGTGAAATGGACGGAAAAAATTTGAGCTTGCTCGTTTTAATAACGCTAGTGGTTGTAGAATTAATCGTTATAATATCAAACCATATTGACGTAATAGAAAATGAAGTGAATATAAAAAATAGTACGTGAGCTCGTTCAACACATATAGGAAGGAAATTATTCTATCATGAATGTGCGAAAGACGGAGACTGAGTTCATGACATAAAACACTTCTTTAGCCTAAATTCAACATACTTAACACCGAGTTTTTTAGGAGTCCAACTGTCTGAGAAGGAATTTCAGAAAGTTTGTGAACTATGTTCAAACTGAAACATCCGTCCTGTCTACTGTGCGTGGGAGCATCACAGTCGGGGAAAACCATGCTAGTGCGACGAATGATTGTACATAAAGTTTACGATTACGAATTCAAAAACATTATATGGTGCTATAAAGTGTTTCAGCAATGGTTTTTGGAAGAAAAAGAAATTAAATTTGTTCAGGGACTACCTGAAAAGTTCGAAAGCGGAAGCTTAGTTATAATTGATGGTTTAATGAATGACCTAAACGAAAAAATCGCTGAATTATTCACTATTACAGCTCATCATTCTAGAGTCAGCGTGATCTTGATTTTGCAAAATCTATTCCCCCGAAATAAAGTGATGCGAGACATAAGTCTGAATGCGCAGTATGTAATACTGTTTAAAAACAACCGTGATGTGGGACAAATTCAGTGTTTCGCAAGACAAGTATACAGAAACAAAGCGGCATCGTTTATGGATGCTTACAAAAAGAGTACGCAAGGGAATTTTAACTATTTGCTGGTGGACCTGCATCCGAGAACGGACGAAAAAGTTAGGCTCAGAGAGAGCGCGTTCCCTGACGCCAATGGATTTTATTGGATTTATGTACCGATAAAATGAAGAATTTAAAGAAGCATTATCACTTATTGAAACTACTGCTCAGCGCATCTCCAACACAAAAAAGAGCAATTATACGAACTGCCGACAAAAGTCAGTTACATTGCTTATGCGAAATTTGTTTAAACGTTCTAAGCGGTAATTTATCAGTGAGTGTAAAGAAATTACGTAAATATAAAAACACCATAAGAAAAATTGTTAATAAAAAATTATCGCTAGAAAAAAAAGAAAAGAATTCATTAACCAAACGGGAGGTTTTCTCCCCATCATTCTCCCCGCAGTTCTATCCGCCTTAGCAGGCTTTGCTGGGAAAGCAATAGGAAGCCGAATTTAACACCTATCGTAATGGCTCGAAGAATGGCTCTCGTTCCTGAAGATGTAGCGACATCGTACTTTCCCAACGCACCAGATACAGGAGAGCACGATATTGAAAATCAAATATTAAACCTCTTGCACACATCAAACTATTCAGATGACGCAAAAGCAAAACTATTAAGCCAACTGATTTTAAAATATCAGCGCGTTATAAATGAGCCCCAGCCACCATTACGTGTTACTATTGAAGAATCGAAGGAACAAGCTCAAGAATCGCCGAAAAGTAATACAACGGAAGATCCGATATTACGCAATATCATTATTTCTGTTCCTGCAAACTTTCAAAAATTTATTCCGCCTATTGTGGAAAAATTAAACACGCGTAGCTATTCTTGGAATGAACACGGTGAATTGAGAAAGATAATGAAATTGTGAGAAACACGAACGTTATCGACTTATTTTCATATTTGATGAGGAACGTCAAAAAAGGGCACGAACCCTATGGTTTTTCAGCGTTTTGGAAGGGTATCAAGGAAATAAAAATCCCAACACGGTGGATTGGGAATCACAAGTTGGTGCAAAATCTTGAGGATGACACGAGCTTATACGAGGTCCAAAACGAATATTCTCCCGAATCTCCAGAAAAGGCTACCACTCCTAAAGGAAAGAATAAAAAACAGAACTCAAAAAGAAAATGGAAAGAATTTTAGAAGCGGCATATTATGATTTTGCAAGCCCTGCATCGTTTGGCGGAGTAAAGAAACTATCAACAATCACCAAAGTACCGTATCACAAAACAAAACAGTGGCTAAGTAGTCAAGACACTTATTCCCTTCATAAACCAGTTCGTTATAAATTTTCTAAAAGAGCGACACTTTCCTATGGGATAAATGATTTATGGCAATGTGATCTGGTGGATTTACAACAGCTAGCAGAGCATAATAATGGGTTTAGGTTCTTACTCACCATAATTGATGTATTTTCGAAGTATGCCTATGTTATACCGCTTAAAAGTAAAACGTCTGCAGTTGTAAAAAAAAGCATTTGAAAATTTGTTGTAGCAAGCTAAGCCCAAAAACATTCAAAGCGATAACGGCAATGAATTTTACAATACTCAACTGCAATCTTTATTTAAGAGGCATAACATCAACCACTATTCAGCAGAAGGTGATCATAAAGCTAGTGTTGTTTAGAGGTTCAACAGAACATTAAAAAACAAAATGTTTAGGGTTTTCACATATAGGAAATCTTATAAGTATGATGATGTTCTACAGTCATTGGTGAAGTCGTATAATGATTGTGAACATCGCAGTATAGGAATGGCACCATCAAAAGTCACTCGCGATTTAGAACTGCAAATCTTCAAAAAACTTTATGGTTACACATTAAAGAGCTCGAAAGTGCCTCTAAATAAGGGAGATGTTGTAAGAATATCGAAAGCAAACAAATCCTTTCGGCGAGGATATTTACCAGGATGGAGCGATGAGGTATTTACGGTGTCTAAAGCATATTCCTCTCATCCAACTACATTCGAGCTTCAAGATCTGAAATCAGAAGCTATAAAAGGACGATTCTATGCGGAGGAACTTCAGAAAATTTCTAAGCGCTCCGATGATTATTGGAATATAGAAAATGTGCTCAAATCAAAGGGCAGAGGTCGGAAAAAAGAGTATTATGTGAAGTGGAAAGGCTTTGATAATAGGTTCAATAGGTTAAAGCAGCATGGATGAAGTAAACGATTTTTACGTGACGTTACCCAGCAACTCTAGTTTGGGCTACTTCCCAAAAAATACGCAAGCATCGTTCAGAACTAAACTATCTCGTCCAATAATACTTACCGGTGCATGGGAAGTTGGTTTATCAGAGATTTTCATTCCGCGAACATGGTTCAACATCGGAAATCACAATAATAAATATTCCATAACATATGAAGAAACAAAAATTGTAGAAAGGGATTATGTTGAATACGATATCAGCGTGAAAATTGATGAAGGCATGGCAGATGAGGATGTAATCGATAATATTAACCGAAATATTGAAGAAAAATGCGGACATTTCGTCATGTTTGCATTGGATCGTAGGAATATTAATGTACATACTGCTCCGAACTATGAATTGCACTTGACAGCTATCGGTGCACCTCGGTTGTTAACTATGTTAAACTTACCTTGAGAGGATAGAATTATAAAATCTTCCGAGAGTTTTTAATTCAGAAAACCATCGAAGACAAACAAAGACAATGTTCTGAAAATTATCGCCGGAAATCTCAAGAGGCATTTTATAATTCGCACCACTAGGTTTAATCATAAGTATACCGACATGGACAACGTGCATCACGAACTCTTTCAGCATATAAATTTTAATCTTATGCAGACGGGAATCGGGAGGCAGCAGATTTTATATTCGACTTCAAAGAAGATAAAGTAGAAATCACAGTTCAAAAGAATGTTGAACTCGAATTCAGGTTGTTATACGCCCCTATTTTTATGAGAATGTTGAGTATGACAAAAGACGTTGTGTTAACCGGTAAAACTCTACATGCTTTGCAAAAAGTTGATAGGCCTCCGTTGAACGAATATTTTCGTGTAAGTATTACAGATAAACCGACGGAGAAAGTGAAAAAACGGAGCATTTGGAACTAGAGGTTGGATTTTATAAAAATTCAGAACAGTTGTTCAGATCTTTTAAACATCTTGCCTTTAATCATTTAGCGAATAATAAAGTAAAAATTCATATACCCGATACATCTAGTGTAAATTTACAAGATGGATTGAGAGATCTTTTAGGATTCAAAAAATCGACATTATACGGAGGTACTCATATATCTGATTATCAACTGGAATTAGACGGAGGAATCACCGAAATTTATGTCTATAGCGATATTATAGAATCTCATTTTGTGGGGGATACCATTGCTCCTTTACTCCGTATTATTCCTATTATGTCAACCAAAGAAGATCAAATAGTTATAAATTATCAAAGACCTCTGTATTTTCCCCTGCGCAAAAATTATATTGATTGTATAGAAATAGAATTGAAAAGTAGTTCTGGAGATAGTATTATTTTTACGAGCGGGAAATCGCTCTTAGTTCTTTCTTTCCGTCGTAGGATAGTATAAAACTATAACTTATTATGTGCGAATTCATTTCAATCCTGACTGTGAAAGAGAATGCATTTGGATCAAAAAGCTTGCGAGAATTATTACTGCTCGCAGGTGCAGGCCGGTGGCGGACCGTATTTTCAAGGAGTTAGCCACCAAAGAGGATATGGAATGTTTTCGAATTTATTCCGATTCATAACTCCCATAGCAATGAAAGCAGGAAAATATCTAGGAAAACACATCCTAAGCGCAGGTTCAAAAGTAATGTCGGATGTCGCCTCGGGTTCGTCTTTGAAAGACTCTGCGAGATCACGATTTCGTGAAACATCAAAAAAGATAAAAGATGACATTATTCATAAAATCCGAAGCGGTTCGGGTATAAAAAGAAAGAAATCCTACAATAAAAATCATTCGCAACATGTCAAGCGAAGCCGCAAGAAATTAAAAGAAGCAGACATATTCTCGTAATATGGATTCGGGAGCATGCCCCTGTGTATCCAATGCTTATGATTTATTTAATGTGAATCCAATATAATTGTCAACCGAAGAAAGTTCATATACAGAAATCTTTCCCGTTGCATCTTTGAGTCATAAGACGCCGATTGAATTTTACGTCAGCGGCAGTGGTGAACATTATCTTGATTTAGCCCATACGCTTCTTCATTTGCAAGTTAAAATTAAAAAGAAAAATGGAACTGAAATTGGAAACCCTGATCAAGTCGCTCCCATCAATTATCTTCTTCACACGCTATTTTCTGAGTGTTCAGTTACGCTAAATGATAAGCAGGTTTCTTCACAGGCGAACTATGCTTACAGATGCATTTTCGACGCTTTTCTTTCACCCTGAGCAGTTCAGGAATCAATGCTAACATCAGGTCTTTTCTACAAAAACGTTGCTTCTAAACATGATTCAGTAGAACTCGCTAATGTCGGTGATAATGCAAATTCCGGTTTTCAAACCAGATATAACATTTGCAAAGATAGTAAACTAATGGACATGATAGGTCCATTACATTTCGATCTAGGTAATCAGAGCAAATGTCTTATCAATTCAGTGAATCTTCGCATTAAATTAGAAAGAAATAAAGACTCATTTATTCTGATGTCGTCCACGCAAGATTTTAAAGTAGTTATACAACACGCGTCGTTATTTGTTAGGAAAATTAAGGTTGCTCCTTCAATTGTAATCGCTCATGAAATAGCTCTAAGCAAGGGAGTCATAAAAATGCCGATTCGCAGAACAGAAGTGAAATCATTCGCACTTTCTTCAGGAATGCAATCCATAACTATTCCTAATGCGTTCATCGGACAGATACCAACACGACTTATACTGGGAATGGTAGCTAATAATGCATTTAACGGCGATTTTTCAAAAAATCCATTCAATTTTAAGCACTATGATTTATCATACCTCTGCATATTAGACGGAAATCGCGCGATTCCATCAAAACCCTTTCAGCCGAAATTTGATACTTCTAACTGCTATAGCAGATGCTATATGAGTTTATTCACCGATTTGGGAAGATACCATAAAGATCAGGACATCAATATTAGTTATAGTGAATATAAGGAGGGGTATACGTTGTTCGCTATAGATTTAACGCCAGATCTCAGCGCAGACGGAATGCACGAGAGTATTTTGCGCAACGGGGATTTAACACTAGATTTAAAATTCGGCAAAGCACTACCAGAAACGGTTAATTTAATAGTTTATTCAGAGTATCGAAATATTATAGAGATTGACAAAAATCGCAGTATTTTTTCAGATTTTTAAAATGAATACAATTTCTTTATGCAGGCTTTCCTGTAGTGATGCCATTCTTCGCAACAAATTCGGAGGCGTTTATGCTTCTGATGAATTACCTCAGAAACTCGGAAACTATTCATGTTTTATTGTAAATTTAGATCCTAAAACAAAACCTGGAAGTCATTGGGTTGCGATAGCTTTTAGGAACAATGTATGTTATTATTTTTGTAGTTACGGTTCAGTCCCTAGTGATCACAATATTTTAAACTTCAAAAAATACAATGCTAATAATTTCGTGTGGAACAAATGTCGATATCAAAGCTTCGTGTCGTATACATGCGGTCATTTTTGTCTGCATTTCTTGTACAATTTTGTGAGAAAGCAGTCTTTGTCACCTCTACATTCTGAGAAAATTGAGCATAACGAAAAGTTTATTAAAAAATTCGTTGCTCAGAAATTTCGCTTACAAAATTGCTGCTTTTCCCCATATTCCAATCAGTCTTGTCGAGCATATGATTTCAAAACATAAACGCGTTTAGACATGTTTCAACAGATGTGCGATCTTTTCTAAAATGCAAGTTTCAATATGTTTTGGAGGTCATTTTTAATACAGAACGTATAAAAGAGCAAAACGAACTGTGAAACTCTCATTATTGCTTCACGTAATTCAGCAGAAATGATGGCTACCGAACCAAGATATGGCTTCATGTACTTAAAGCGCACTGGAGCATCCAACACTTATATGATCCATTGTTTCACCGATTCCCTTTACGAAAATATGGTATCCTGTGTTCAAGCTGGGAACTGTCATCCTATGGACACAGTTGATACAGATTCCAGATTGAAAATCGCCTATTTCAAAGTTCTCAACAATAATGATATTGTCAGAGAACTCCATAACAATTCTTCCATGAACTATCGACAAGCATTCGATTGCAAAGCGTAATACTAACGAACGTCGGCGAATCAGCTACTCATGATTCAAAGATCTGCAATGCGCTGTTGGAAACCTCAAGAAAAGACAGAGAAAACCTCAAGAAAATTACAGTAAATGCAAAATGATTGTGCTGCGAAGAAGCCTAGAATACCTCAGCATTGTAATCTCTATATATAATTGTATCGTTGTGTAAACAAAACGAAGAAATTGACTGTAGCTCTTTCAGACACCAGCATTAGATTAATGTAAAGAAACTGATTGCACCGCTCAATGTAATATTGTAACAATCCCCGAATAAAAATATAATTTAATCGTACAATTGCGTCTGTGTTATTTCGCTTCGTTATATCACTATGTCTTACGTAATGGGGTGCATAGCAATTTTTCTCACGTCACCGCACAAAGTATATATGATACGTTATTTTAATCACGGGATGGGAGAGCGATCCAAGATTAGAAAAACTTACATAAATAACGACATAGTTTTTTCCTTTAAAAACAACCATTTTAAGGTGCTTACGCCTGTCGTCCAGGAAGAATGAAATTTCCGCTTATATAATCAGAGGTATAAATACCAGTTATATAACCCTCCGTATAAATACTTATGGTCACGTTGAAGTATTCGTATTCTCTTTTTTTCGAGCTGTGCGCGTATGTTTCGAAGAATTCGATTCATTATGGAAAGTCAACTGGTGAGTGTTAATAAGTGATTGCATTTTCATATTCTTAAGCGTGCTAGGCGCATGTTTTAATATAAATTTTTAAAGTAATGTTAAGTTTTTCGCATTTATCATTAGGCTTAACAGATAGTGATTCAGATGGCGAGCAGTCATTTCCTTCTCCTCACGCTAAATTCAATTGAGCGATTTCTGGACTCCAAAAGGGAGCGAATGTAAAAATTTGCTTTTCCGATCTTTTAGTACAGAAAAACGCTCCTTAAAACACTGTTATAGTCAAAAACCAGTTTCGACTGCTTACTCGCTAAGAAACTGGTAACGGATTCGAAAATCGTTTGACTATTCCGTTCTTCTGAGGAGCGGTTTTTAATTTCAATTTCCGACGCTAGGGGTATCCGAAAAATCATTGGTTAATAATCATCACGTGACGACTTGGCGCCTTTCCTTATCTGTGGGCCGATAAGATTGGCAGACATTTTTTTTCAATTTTAGCCGGCTTCCTTCATGTTAGTGGGAGAATTAAATTGAATCGTATTAAAGAATATTAATATTTGTTATTTACATTAATCAGGGAGATACACAGTATGGGGATAGGTCCTGCCCTGGTTCGTGATTTTCTGTGGGCGAGCGAACTTTTGAACTTGGTCTAGCTGAGGACTTGAACAAGTGGAATAAGAAACAACAACAACAGATTCACAGTATGGTGAGTTACATTTTCAAATTCTAAAATTGCTCTTTAATTTCATAGTCGGGAATCTGTCCAGATATTTCTTATATGACTGATATTATATTTATGCACATTCTGCAAAAACTTCGTTAAATAACCTAATTCCATTCTGAACATATCCCTGATATATGTTCCTACTTGAATGCAAATTTGAAAATTCTTGAGACATTAAAAATAATTTAGGGGATATCTTCATCCTGAATACATTATTTAATGACACTTTAATTTTAGAAAATTATATATCATTAAAGATTATCCATTAGAAAGTTCAGGAAGAAATTTAATATGATGAAATTTAATTTCATCCACTATCATATTAATCACACTTATTTTTAATTTAAGGTGTATGTAAATTTGGTTTCAGCAGTGAATGCATGTTTTAATGTTTAAGTTAATTGTAGCAGTAATGGATAAAAGAATTTTAAAGTAAAAACTTGTGTCCCCCAATTAAAAATAAACTGATAGTGAAATGAAATGTATAGTGTTTATTAATTCTTCATTATTTTAATATTTTGTACATTGTTTAATAATTATAAAGTGTCTACAGTTTCCATAAATATATTTTTTATTTATGTGTTTATTTTATTTGGGAGAAAAAATTGCAGAATTTAATTTACCTGTCCACAAAATGCTTGTGTTTGTCAGACTATTCTAATGACAGTTTAGTTATCTAAATTATATATAATACATATAATAGAATTAATATTATATCTATGTAGATTTACTTTCCATTGATATCAAAATTCTATGTTTTAAAAAGTTTTGTCTCCTATTGATGTACCAGTTACCTAACTGATCAAGTCATTTATAAGCATAAAACTAGTTTTATTATTATTAATTGTGCATTGGGATGAGTGTTTTTAGTTTAATTTTTCCACTATTAGAATATGGGGTTGGAGCAGTAGATTATTTTGGGTACAATTAGCTTTTTCCATTTCTCTCGCATCTTCATACTTCCCTATATGAATGTACTCTACATGCTGAACTCGGTGCTGTAGGGTAAATATCTTTTTATCTTTTAAGAAATTTGATTTTTTAAAATTTTTGATTTTAGATTATGCCTTTTAATCATCGACACCGAC
Source organism: Araneus ventricosus (assembly GCA_013235015.1). Taxonomy (NCBI): domain Eukaryota; kingdom Metazoa; phylum Arthropoda; class Arachnida; order Araneae; family Araneidae; genus Araneus; species Araneus ventricosus. Next base: position 68,187 of record BGPR01007500.1, read on the forward strand.
ATCTGTAAAATACCTGGATATCCTCTTCTAAAATGCCAAAAAGTTGTTGCAGATAGATTCTCTGAAGTAGATGGTAAGACTGAATAAATAAAATTGATTTTTTTTCATTGTAGAATAGTAATGAATTTGCTTTAGAAAGTTACATAATACATAACTTCTTTACTAAATATCATGGTTTTTTCATAGAAATATAACTGCGTCTGTGTGAACTAATTAAAAAGTATATGTTTAGGAAAATCCATCTATTTAATATAGCTGCAAATGCTTTGCAACTTATACTAAAAAATTATACACAAAGTTTTATGAATATTTTTATTTCTCTCATTCATAAAGAGTTAACTGTTGCTTTAGTTTAAAATTTTACATGCCATTGCTTGGTTACTAACTAAAGAATCTTACTGTAGCTTTTATATAAGTTATTTTTTAATTACATTTGGAAGATTACTAATTGAGATCATACTTCATAGTTTAATTGCTATGCCTTTGCTTTTGTCTAAGGTTTACAGAGGTCCTATGATATAGGATGGATGTTCCAGCTTTGGCCACCTTAAGAGAAAATTTGAAATGGAAGTTTCTCAGTGGATTTCTGTTTAAAGCATATTAAATCATACTTATACTATTCTTTAGCAAATTCTATTGGCTTTCTGCTAGTTATAAATTTTTTCTGAAGAATATTTTAGATTTAGAGTTATAAATTTTTAAATAAATTAACCCAATTTGCACCAGTTTTGGCCACACTAATATTATATTTGTAACAGACATTTTAATGAATTTTAAGTAAAAATAAATCTTTTCTATGCAGTATATATTTTTTGCTAAAATATGAAACAAGAAATGGGGACAGGAATAAACGTAGATTGCAAAAGCATAGATTTTTTTTAAACTTCAAAACTACTACTTCAAAACAAAAAGTTAAATATTGTATAAAAATTTGCAAATATGTGTGCGAAACAAATGGATGTGTGTCTCATGTTAAAAATGAAAACAATTATAATAGAATGGTATGAGGAGTATGTTACAAAACAGAATTCCATAATTTTTTCAAAAAGTTCGTTCAAAACCCTTTTTTACTATTCTGTATGTAAGAATAATTTAACCACTAGTTTGTTAAAGACATTTACAGCAAATTTTTAACTTTAATTGTTTACATGGAAACAAAACTAATTGTTAAAAAAATCTGTTTGAGCGATGTCCTTCATTATGTTGCAGAAATTTTTCGTTAATTAAATAATTTATTTTGCAGGTTTCAGGAAATCAAAGGCTTCATTATGCAATCCACGGAACTACTAGTGTGTTAAAAAAAATAATACTAACTTATATGTTTACTAGTCAGGAATGGTTGTTTATGAAAACCTATCTGATTAGAAATAGAAATGTTATATTTAATTGTAAGTGAGAATTTTATGTGTGATATATTTATATGAATTTTACCAAAATATAACTGTAGGTATTTTATACAGAAGCATCAGTTTTATTTATAAATAATTGAAGATTGTGCTTTTGAAAAGAGTCTAAAATGCACATTTGCCATGTAATAAAAATGAAAAAGAAAAAAATGAGCTTTTATTATTGGAAAATTTGTTTTTGCGTGAGTCTAGCAGAAAGAAAAATATACAGGAAATGGCTATCTTTTATAATTTATTTGATTACCAAATGAGTATTTTTTTTTGGGGGGGGGTAACTTTTATGTGTTTATTTGCGATTTTGTTCATTGTAAATAACTGAATTTGTTTTCGGAGGAATGCAACTGAAATTTGTATAACAGGTAGGAATATTTCTATATAGAAAATTGCACCTTATTGGTTCACAAATAGTGGAATGTTAATTAATTTTAGTTAGAATATTACCAAAATGGAAAATTGTATGCAAATATTAGGAATCAGTTTTTTATGTGTGCAATGTATTTAAATAAACAACATTGTAAGTTTTTCATTTTTTAAAGGTAATTTTCTTATGATTTGTGCAATTGAGTATAAATATATAAAATTCAGACACTTTATTAATTTTAGGTATAAAATTTGCAGATAAATATGTAATATTTTTTGCTTAAGGTGTGTAATCAAGAGAAGTTTTAAGTAACATCTTTTTTACTTATTTATGTTTTACCAGTATTTAAAACTGCCTTTACACCAATAACATTTATACACTCTAGTTGGTTACATTTTGCTTCCATGTAAATATAGTATAATTTTAAATTTAATTGTAACACATTTAAGTATATTCTTTCTCTTCAAATTTATTTTAAGCTTTTAACCCATGTGCAGTTCTGATTTCTCAATTGGGTACTCATTATAATAAGTTTTTATTCTGTAATTTATCATCAGTTCGATTCTTTTTCAGTAAGCTTTTTTCAGATTTTTCATCTTGGTTGTTATTGTAGGAAGTGTAATACTTAGTTGTACTACAGTGAATTTATGTAAAAATGTATTTTTTATGTTGTAATAAAAGTATAAAAATACTGTGCTGCTGTTATTTGTTACTTGAGTTATTATCTATAAATTAGTATGTTATGTGCAGTATTATTTGTAATAATAAATGGAATAAAAAAAA
>BGPR01007501.1:0-60450 GCA_013235015.1 Araneus ventricosus
AATGTCGAACTATTTCAGGCTATCATCGACAAGATTTGTCATTGCTAGGGAACGTTGCGGGAAACGAACGTCAACTTCCTCCTCAATTCCTAGGCATTTCGTTAGTTGAAATCGCAAAGAAATACAAAGAAGTTATTTAGAAACGCAGTATAGCTTTGTATGACCGAATAGTTAAGTTTGATAAGCTTTTCTTTAAGCCTAAGCAAAATTTAACTTTTAATCTCACAAATGATCTGCGCCCGAACGTGTTATCATTTTTATTGCACTCGATCAAAGGTTTAATTGCAATATACTTCTTTGACTTCCAATTTTATCATGATTTATAACAATAAGTAATTATTCTGAAACTACTTCTGAAAACAGCATGGACTGATTGAATACTCTAATTGGGAGAAAGTATTAGTAAAAATGCAAGAAACATCTAATTTAACATGCATTCCAAATTAAATAAACAATCAAATTGAAATTATTTTCCTGTAGCTTAAAGATTTGCCATTAAAATATAGCATTTTTTTTACCATTTTTCTTGCTTTATGTACCAACAAATAGAACACTTAACTCTGAAATAAGTAGAAGTAGGAGTTACAGAAGATATAAAAAGCGAAAGATGTAAAAGAGAAATTGCAACTAAATGAAATTTGAAAGCGATTTCAAAAATAAATTTTTCTCTCATCCGAAAACCAACTCCATCTTCTATTTCAGAGCTAATTTGTAAAAATGTTCTTTCGAAAACATTTTTTATTAGCAAAATAATGGAAAAAAGGAAATTTATTTTCCTATCAGGATCTTTGCGATAAAATTGTCGCTTTACACTCTGTTTTTCAGTGCAAAAAAAGAAAAGAAAAGCTGATGGACACGGCCTTAATGAGGAATGCAACTACTTGGCAGGTTTGTTAACGAACCCTTATTCTTGTTTGATAGTGCTATATTAGCTCCTTAAGTGAAGTGTGGGAAAAAAGGCTTCTATGAAAAGATACTGAGAGTAAGGAAAAAGGAATTTTTTCTTTATAATTCTTGTTTTTAAAATCTGTCAACGGCTTTTTTCAAAGCTGAAAAATGCGCTTGGTTTGTATTTTTTGATAATCCTTGAGAAGGTTTAAATGAATCTTATTTTATTCTTTTTTATCAGCAACAAATGCATTTGATGCAGATCCAATTTCAGAATACGGCTGGTCTTAGAAGCATATTATTGGTAACATGTCTACCTTCTTTCGTTTAATGCGAATGCAGATAACCTTGTATACCAGGAGTGTAATAATGAGTAATGCAACTACTATATAGGTTTGTTAACGAACTCTTCTTCTTATTTGGCAATGCTATATTAGCTCCTTAAGTGAAGTGTGGATAAGAAAGGCTTCAACGAGGAGATGCTGGAAGTTATAAGTAAGAAAAATGGAAATTTTACTATAATCTATTAACTGCTTTTCTCAAAGCTCAAATATGCGCGCGTTTGTATTTTTTAATAATCCTTGAGAAATTTTAACTGAAAATTTTTTTATTCTTTTTTATCAGCAACAAATGCATTTCATACCGATCCATTTTCAGAATTCGACAAATAGATGAACTGTTCTTAGAAGCATATTATTGGTACTGTATCTACCTTCTTTCATCTAATGGCTGTGAAGGCAATCTTATATATCAAGAGTGTAATAATAGTGATGATGTTCAAGTACATATTTCTTGTAAATTAAAAAAATATATGCGTATACCTGTGGTTTTGTAATAGCAAAACGCGCGTTTTTAAGGCGCGTGAAATTACAGAAAGATTTACAACAGTAGAAAAAAATGACAAAGAAGATTACAAGAATTCATCGTTAAATTTAAAATAATTTTTTAAAAATGTTACTACAAAAATAACATGATTTTTTATAAAATTTATATAACTGACACAAAAGATATTCTTATATCAGTTACTTAAAATTCATCAAAAGGTCACTCATATTCATTAAATTATCAATGATACGGAGATCATCTAAATCTGATAGGATAAGTTTGTGAAACGTGGTTAAATACAAATGACGGAAATGTGTTAAAATCTATACATTCAATCGTAGGTACGATTTAAAATATGTAATAGAAAAATTATTTAATTCTTTCTACATCCTAAACGAATTAACTGTCAATTTCTTTTTATTTGGTGTCTTTTACACGGTTATAAAGGCTATTTGCTTTTAATGTTTCTCTTCATTGTCTTACGTACAAACATAAGAAAGACACTGAAGTTGATATTTAGGCCATTAGACTGTCTACTTATAATTAAAGATACGAAGGGTTTGTTTCTTTAAAGGGACATTTTTTCTAAAAATGGAGATATTAAAATATTTTTGTGATTGAAATTGATTTAAGAGAAGATTTCATTTAACTTATTAGATAAAATCAATATGGTTAGTTGATTAATTTGATTAATTAATATTTTATTAACAAATCAAGATATTTCGTTATGCTTTGTAACAAGAATCTGAAATGTTTCGGTTTATATTTCATCGAAAAAATTGACAAGAACTTTCACCATTCTTCTTTTCAGATATAATACTTGGCACATTTCTATCTTAGAATAATAATCATACATAAATAAATGAACCATTGGTAATTATTTTGATTTCTAAACCCATATTATGTGGTCAAAATGTTTATTAATATTTTTGTAGTTACTGAAGTTATTGAGAGACATAAGTTTAATATTTAGTTATCAGACATAGTTATTTAATAATTGATAAATTCTGTGGTAAATATGCATCCCATGACCTTCGAAAGGTTTAAAAAAATTACACTTATTAAAAAGTGATCAAAGAATTTAATTTAATGCTGCATTTATACTCGCATCATTTATGCATTTTAGCTTTATTTTTTTGTTTTATAGAAATTTATTTAAACTAGTCGCTGTTCGCGGCCAGAAACCACTGTGCTCAGCACTGCCCCTGCCACCTCGCTGCTTCGAGGCTCTCAGCTACTACTTTTTCAGTTTTAAATACTACATGAAGATCAATTGAACAGACCATAAAACCATAGTAGATTTCATATTCTTCGTAGACAACAGATTCCTTTAAAATTGTAAAATCTTTCAATAAACTTCATCTAGTTGTAATGTTTTGTACAACTTTCTCACGAATTTCAGCATAAAAGTCTTCAGATCCATAAATACATAATGATATCGCCCTAAATAAACAGTTTCCATCATCTACAATAGGTATTTTTCAATATTTTTGATTCGCCATTGTGATGGAACTGTTCGAATTATTGAAGAAAACAAAAAGCCCTGGCAAAACTAAAATGTTTATTCCAGAAATAACTTCATTCGCTCATTTAACAACACTTCATTCCGTAAGAGTGTTTTTTTAACAACAACTAATTTTCTTGTTGCCAATCTAATAAAAATAAATTTAGAATGGAATAAAATCGTTTGCTATTGATTTTTAATTAAATATTAACTAAAACAAAGGTAATAATATTCATACCTATGTCTTAACAGAATCGTCTGCTGATAAAATTAAATTAAATTGGATTGAAATGCAATAGAACAGCATACAATTGAAAGATACTATTTTAAACTTACAAAATAAAGCGGAAAATTCTGATCCGTTAGTTCTTTGAAAGAAATTATGTAATAAATTGGAGAAATCAGTCGAGTTTTTGGGGCTCAATAACACGGTATTATTTTGCAAATAAATCTCCGTTGTTTCCGTTAGTATATTCCATTCATTTTTCAATATCTCTCAAACATTAAGGGTGCTGGGCGGCAGACGACACTTGATGACATATTTAAACGTCATAAACTTTCATATGAAATAAAAATTATAAAAATCCTTAGAGTGGTTGGGGCTGGCGAACTGTCTGAAGGTTTTAACAAATTATTTTAAATATATAGATTTATTTGCAAAATTTTTGAAATGCTTTTAATGTTTTTTAAAAATGAATTTCATCCTATAAACATCTAATTTAACTCAGGTATCATAAAACAAATGCAATTTTAAAGGAGCGTTACTACAAAAATGCTTAAAATTTTACCATTTGACAACAAATTTAAACCATTACGGGTTTTACATATATTACTGTTATTTTTAAATATTGCGAAAAGATGTAAGCTTTAAATGGTTCAAAGAAGCAGCGAAATACGAGGAAGAGAAAATGCCATCAAATAAAATTTTTTCAAACATCTTTCCTCATTACATTTTCTCTCAATTCTAAAAACTAGATCTTACTTTTGTTTCAGAGCTAATTTTAATAATTCCTTTCGCTACAGTTTTTATTACAAGGAACTGAAAGAAAATTTATTTTCCTTTATGGTTCCATAAGAAAAAATTGCCGTTTTATTTCCTGTATTTCAGCACAAACACAAAAAGCAAAGCCGATAGACATTGCGTTAATGAGAAATACATCTACTTGGCATATTTGTTAACGGGTTCTTATTCCTGCTTGATTGGGTAATATTAACTTCTTGAGAGAAGTGCGCAAAAATAGGGAAAAAAAACCCGTGCTTTAGCGTCGTAGTGCTTCGAACTAATGTGTGAGGAAAAAGATAATTTTCTTTCAATTCCTTGTTCTTAAAGTGCGTCATGAGCTCTTATTGGTATACAGTAAAACGTGTTTGTTGAGTATTTTGAAGATTCATTAATAATTTTATCTGAAAAATGTATTTTATAGCTAAATTAAAGCTTGCAATCTATAGAGATCGAATTTTCTAACTATAAATAGGAAAAGCACCCGAATTAATTTTTTTTTTGTGGATAGAGTCATCTTTCTTACATCTATTGCCACTCCCACTGCGGGCCGGGAGAGGGGCACCACGAGTAGGTGGAGGAGACAGGTTCTCGCTTCCCTAGTGGGTACATAAGTGGTGTGGGATTGATTTACGATGACGGGAAGTACCTCTTACGGGAGGGATGGAGAACGGGGCATCATGTCTATTAGGACTCCAATATCGGTTCACGATAGCTGTCGTGACGGGCTTTATTCAATTAAACCCAGATGCTTAGACAAGGAGAGGATAACTCACTTGTGGTCATTAATATTGTCAACGCAATTATAGATGTTCTAAGAAAGTATGACTACAATTTTAGTGTGTTTTTATGATGCTTGTTTTTATGTGTGGATTTGGGAAATTGGGCTTGATAACGTGAGAAAGGATAAATGGGGTTTGATATTGTTACCATGATTTCAAGTTGTTACATATATCGAGCACTAACGTCGTAACTTATACTTCCTTAACTGAACATACGTGCATAGAAAGTTTTAATCGCAGATTAAAGATGCATTTTTTAACTAAATATTCTTTTTTAAAAAAAATATCGATTCATTTTTTCCATGAATCTGCATATGAGTAAACTAATATTTTGACTCTGATTTTAATAAGCTATTCTTGAATTTAATATGGCGTGGATCTTCAAACAGTTTTAAAAACAATAAAAATATTAATATTCAGTTTCTTCAAATAAGAATTTTTTCAAACAAAAGAATGCGGTTTTCTCTAAATTTACCTTTTAGAAAATAATTTGCCAAAAATTTAGTTATTCGAAATATACTGTTGTACCATTCATTTTCTTTTTTTTCTTTCTCAATGATTTAAAACTGTTAAAGATTTTAAAATTTAGGAGTTTTATTTTCTTAAGTGAATTTGGATATCAAATTATTTTCACATGCTTTGATTAGTTTAAGATTTTTTTGTAAAAATTAAAAAAAGACTTTCTCTTCCAAATTTTATATCTTATTCTACCTGCGAACACTACAGTTTGGCGCAACGTAGGAGAAAACACTAAAAATAAACACATATAAGTGAAATTTTAAGGCTTCTATTTTAAAAATGATAAGCAGAAGTCATAGAACTTCACTGAATTATGTTTATTTGAAGTATACTATTCCAGGTCATTTCATTCCCAACTCAGAATTTAGTTGATGTACTCTATTTATTACAATTTCTAATAAAAAATGCGATAAAAAATAAACAGAAGATGTGTTTACAGGTTTAGAATAATATATTAAAAAGCGAAGGGTTACAGCCGATAAATCAATCACGAGATCCATCATTTTTAACATTATATCACCAAAAGTGAAAAAGTTGATAAAAATAATTCTTACCTTTTCAGGCGCTTTGTTACATTTCAGATTAGAAATAAACTAAATGAAGACCGAATTCGAAAATGTAATATTAAAACTCAGTACATTGAAAAAAATTGTTTAATAAAGACAAAGTAAAAAGGTTTCATTCTATTAACATAATGGCGTTATTCTTTAACAATATAGAAATAGCACATAAGTGCGTTAATGTTACTTCTGCAATGCCGTAATTTCTTTGAAGGGAGGCTAATTTCAGTATTAAAAATTTTAAGAATTACGGTTTTCCTCTACAATTATGTTAAAAATAATACCTTCTCATTCCAAGTCACATTAATTGAGAAAATAATCTTTTTCGTTACATCAAATCATGTTTCTTCTACAAACTATGCACTCATGAAATGAAAGGAACTTTGTTTTTATTACCAACTTCAGGTTTATAGTTTATGATTTTTTCAGACAAATATCTATCAAATTAATGTCTAAGCTCTATCCGAATAAGAAAAGTAGATTTTCTTAATATTTTACCTATTTTTCTTTATATTACGTGTTCCTTTTTTAATTTCCATGATTTTCATATCATCTTGTATCACAAACTCTGCTCTTCATGCTGATTTGACTTCGCCAATAAAAAATTCTGTTCTGTAAAAAACTATATTTAATGCACTAAACACGCTCAACTTAGAAATCAGAAATTCTTTGAATGACGAAAATGTTTGTGTTTTTCAATCTCAGAGAACTGACAATGACTTAGTATATAAATAATAGGCCTACTGTTATTAATCATAGTTTTTAAATAACATAATTTCATAAAAATTCTAATATTTTATTTTATCCAGTCAATTTTCCTTAATTTTACGTTAAATAAACTTTATTTGCTCTGAACATGTTCCACATGTGAAGTTACAGCCTTAAAAAATTGTATTACAATACTAATACAAAAATGAGTTAATTCATTATGGAGCTTTTGTGGAAAATAATATTTTTTTAAATAATCTAAGCTGAAAAAATTATTTCGAAATTTTAATATTGCTAGAAATTAAATTTGTCTCATATGCTCATTTTTTAAAAATTTTGAACCAGCAGATTTTTGAATAAGGTTTTAATTTGTTAATACTTGGAACACTTCCATATTTGTTGAAAAACCAAAAGAGGCAGAATCAAGCTATTTTAATTAATAAAATCTGACCAACAATTTCTTCCATTTTTGCTCAATGAATTTGCAGACCCTGGGGAATTTTCTGAAAGAAATTATCTTAAAGTGTGTTACGATTCAGTAGTAAAAGATTTGTCCATAAAGAGTTCGAATTAGAAAATAAGGGAAATAGGAAATAAAAATATATTTTAATTTGGATTCTGTTGTTACTTTACTAACACTCGTTCTTCTTGCTTCATATTGCGATAAACTAGATAAGGAAGATAAAGTTATAATATTAAAATAAATAAGAGTAAAAGTCATATTTTTATAAAATTGGAGAAAAATCGTGTTCATTTGAATCGTTTGATTTCAAAAGGGGACTCCGCCGAAATTACTTTGTTTGTTTTTGATTTGATGAATGCAGTTAGTTGCATTGTTTGGTGTAAAACCTGAAATTCTGCTATTCACAGTTATGTTGTAGTAAAGCGTCAAAGTTTCAGTATGCTGTTAGAAGGAGACTTCTGAGCAAAAGAGGATCTTCAATTGACCCTCAAGAGGACTAAATTTCAGTTACATCACTATTTTTACTATTAATTTTTGATTTTAAATCTGAATTTTATTTAAAAACAAATAAATTTTACACTTTATTTTGTTTTATTAAAGTTTAAATTTATTTGCAAATAAACAAATTTTGAATATAATTTGAGTTTAATTGTTTGTCTTAATCTTGTCTCATAATTGTTCTTCCCTGAATTTTTTTCAAATGGGAATTTTACATAACAACCAGTAGCCCAAATTTAGGTTTCTTTGCAAATAAATACACTTTTAATATTATTTTAGTTTCATTGTTATTTCAGGTTTTGTAATCCTTTTCCCTGAATTTTTGGCTTTAAATCTGAATTTTACTTAAAAACGAATAACCTTAAAATTCATTTGAATTCTTTTTAGTTTGTATTTACTTGCAAATAAATTAATTTTGAGTTTTATTTGAGTTTCCTTGATATTCTTGGCTTCTAATAATTTTCCCTTGGAATGTTTTCTGTTTTCAATCTGGGTTTTCATGAAAACAAATAACTTTATATTTTGTTTTGAGTCTTTTGAAATTTACTCACATACAAACAAATTTTTAATTTTAGTTAAGTTTAAGTGATATTCTTGACTTTTGAATAATTTTTTCCTAAAATTCTGGAACTTTTATACTGTTTGATGTTAAAAGGGGACTTCTGCAAAATTTAAATTTGAATTTTTGCTAAAATTATAAATTGTAATATTTTCTGGTTTTTGTCAATGGCGTCATTTTCTCGAGACATTAGAGATATCTTGGTTCCTAATATTGATGTTGTTTACAGCACATTCGTTTTTTTTCTCCTCCTGTAAAATTTTAAAAATGTCAAAAGTCCCCTTTTAAAATCAATCAATTCATTTAAGAAACGCTGTATAGGAGAAAACTTCTGAATAGTTCAACTAATCTGATCGAGAAATTTCGAAACAAAAGACAAGGGAGATCTGTACATCAAAAAGAATTATTTCAAAAGAAAGAGGAAAAACAAAGCATAAAAACGCTTATAAGACTGATTTAAAAATATCAGCCATCTGGCTTTTTTAAGGTAGCCGTCATAAATATAAACTTACCCCATGCCCAGAATACAGAAAAAAGAGAAAAAAATGTACTCACGTAATCACAAACCCATGATAACTTCCTTTTAAAAAAAAATCAACAAATTTTTAAAGAAAAACTAGTCTCATAGCGCCATCTATATTCGAAAAAACAAAACAGAAGTAAAAACAGGATTTTTTTAGGGAATGGAACTATTTAGACATATTAATACAAAAAAGTAGTAGTATGTGCATAATACTGGGTTCTGGAACAGATCTCTATGTCAAGTGCCGAACCGAGACAGGCGAGATTTATCTCCACATTATTCTGCAGAAACATATCCACATGTTTAGAACTCCAAAGGGTGTAGAAGTTGTCTTAGAAAAGAATTGTTTTATTCTTCCGTTGTTTTTATATAGTCCGCCTTCAACGTGCAGCCATCGTTGACGAAAACGTTAAAGAAGGCAAAACATCTTTTTGGAATGGCCAGCTTTCTCCTCTGGTTTAAACCCAGTTGAGCATGTATGGGATATTGTCGGTTGATGGGTTAGAGACCTTCATTCACTCCTAAATCTATTCCAGAACTTCGGACACATTCGAACTGTTATATTGCCTGCAAATTTTAGTAATATCTTCACCATTTTCTCTCGAGGTATCCAGGCATTTTAATGTTTACAACTTATGATAAAATACTGTAAAATGATAAAAAAGAACCTATCGTCCTCTTGAACTTTTATATATTGCGGTCGTTTCTATAAAAGCATACGAACTTCAATGTTCAGAAAGTAGATTTTTTGGAAGATTCTTTATAATCATTCTTTTTAGAATAAGTAGAAATATAAATTTATTAAATTAGCACCACGCACTTTAATATTGTAGAATAAAAGAAAAAAAAGTTTTAATTATAACTAACATTTTCTAATTTGCTCACTAATTGCATAGTATTCTTTGTATTTTTGTCTAAGAAATAGGATCTTCAATAAAATAAAGATTGGACAGTTTTTTTATGCCCTAAATTATAGTTTGCAATATTTAATTAAATATTTAAGTAAGTTTAAAATAATGAATCTTTCCCTAACTATTGAATTAATTGATAATTAATCTTTTCAAATAATACTTTGAAAGCTTAAATTACTGAGACATACAGGTTTTATAGTAAAAGGTTCTTGATGTACATTTTATCGTTATGAATAATGCATTTTTGAATTAGATAATTTAAAAATGTTTTATGTTTTTTTAATTTGATAATATTTTTAAAAAAAATATTAGATAATTTATTTCTTGTACGATTTTAATATTCAAGGAATTATTTAAAAAGATTGAAAGCTTATAATGTAGAAGATTGAAACTGGCAACTGATATTTCTTTTCCGTCTACGAAACTACAAGTATTTCGGAAATAAATAGATTTCTTCCATAAAATAAGACATGAATAAACACATCCTTAATTAGTTGTTAGCCTTTTCGAGCAAAAGCATATCTCGTGACAAAATAGGCGAACACAAAGGGTAAAAAAAGTGCAAAGGGCACACAAATTCGAACACAAAGGACATTGCAATCTAGAATTAAGTCCCAGAATACTTATTTGATTTAATTAAAGGAACATTTTATTTATTTCATTGGATAGTGAATTCTTCTTATCATTTGAATATCCATAAATTTTCTTCAGAAAAATGGAACTTTATAATGTAGAGATAGACAATCGAGATAAAAATTTCTTTTGGTGTTTGAAAAATTACAGGGAATGATGATGTGTATCGCAGAACTAAGAGTTTTCTTAGATAAAATAAGACACAAGTAAACAGTTCCTTAACAGATAGACAATTGAGATAAAATTTCTTTTGCTGTTTGAAAAATTACAGGGAATGATGTTGTGTATCGCAGAACTAAGAGATTTCTTACATAAAATAAGACACAAGTAAACAGTTCCTTAATTAATTGCTGGTATTTCTAAACAGAAACAACATGTCCCATGAGAAAAAAAGCCTCTATTTGAATACAACAAGCATTACAATCTAGAAATATCCTCAAGAGTTCTTACTAAGAAGCAAAACCTGTTTATTAATTTTTAGAATGATTTTATGCACAATAACTCACTTGAATTGCCGAAAGAGGAATCTGACGAAATGCTAAAGATATTACTAGGTTTTTAATTACGAAAACGGCATTGTTTTTATTCAATGAGAAAAAATGTCTTTATCTTGTATAAAAATAAAATTTTCTGCTTCGTGTAAAAAATTGTGAATCATTTTTAACTTTCAGGTATATTGATTATTTGCAAAAACTTCTATTTATCATAAAAGAAATTAGTAATATGAGCCAAACGTTTATTAAATTGTGATTACATTGTTTTCCGATTTTTCTTAATGATATAGTACAAAATATGTATTATGTGATTATTTTATTCGACTTTTTCAAAAAGTCTTAAGAAACTGTGGTGATACTAATAGGATTTAAACAATTGATTATTATTTTGAGATTTCTGAGACTATTTGAAGCAATATTTTTTTAAACATATAAAGCATATTTGTTTAAGACCTTAGTAACTCAAGTCTATAAAATTGAACCAAGTTTTTTTAATAACTCAAAAAAAGCGATTTACGTAGGATTGATGAAATTAAAGAAAAAAACTAGTCAACTTTTATCTCAAAATATTTTAACTCAAATATTTTACAAAAAAAAAATTAATACAAATATTTTTTAATAGTTTGTTAATGTTAAGATATTAAATTTCAATATGTGATTCAGCTATTTTAAGTAAATTTATATTTTTATCAACACTTTTATTTCGTGAAACATGTTTTTTTTAATCTGCAAGACAATGTTTTAATGCTATGTAATTTCGATTAATCTGAAGATAAAATATTTCTATATTTAAGATTTTCTTCTCTTTTCTTTAAAATAATTAATATAATTCAATAAATTAGGTTGGTAATAATTTATTCAAAACTATATTCGATATTACTTCTCAGTAAAATTTTTAAAAGCTGTTTTAAAAGATCGTATAAATAAGTTTCCTTGTTGAAAAAAATCCTATTTTTTTCTTGAAATTATATCGTAATCGTAGATTAAACGACAATATTTCACCAAAGTTAAAGATTACGAAACTGTAACTGTCAAACTCACGTTCTTTTAAAGTTATTGAGTCGCATATTTTTTCCGAGTTTTAAATACAAGGTTTTAAAATTTCGTTGAAGGTGTAATAAAGAGTATAATACTGAAAACAATATTATCTTTACACTTTATAAAATTACGTCAACTATTTTAAAGGAAGAAAATGAAAATTTTACACATATAAAAAAAGTTCCGACATCTTAAGAGAACATTTCATTTGTTTGTCTTAAAAACAATTCCTTTTTATATTACTAAGCATCTTTAATGTGTTATTTTGATCGTAATGATTTATCAGTCAATATATTGTAATATTAATTTCATAACTTATCTACATACATTTAAAAGTTTCAGCTATTGAAAGAAGAATGATTAAGATATGCCACACATTTAAAAAACATTAAAGATTAATGGATAAGTTAAATATTTTTATAATGAAGTAGCCTTATTTGTATCTGGAAATAACCGTTAAACACAAAAATTTGGGTTTCATTAAGTCAGAAGTTTCGAACAAGACAAAATTGTTTTATTATATATAAAGTAAAATAAAACTAATGCTTGATTGTGAGGAAAATATTGCAAAGAAAGAGTAATAAACCGAATCAATTCTCCGAAATTCCATTAAGATTTCTCATATCAGTAAGTCGAAGCTTTCTCCTGAGGGATGGTTACTAAAGGGCTAAGCGTTGTATGTTCTCAAGAAACCACAGACAAAGTCAAATCCCTTTTCAAATTAAATTACTTTAAATGATTTATTTATAACTCTTATATTTAGGCTTGGAAAAATTAAGATGTTCCATATATTGGTATAAATTCTAAAAACGTTTGATTTCATTATTTCTTGTCAGGATTTTGAATTATGTTTATACAAACATAATTTGAATTATGTTTATGTATACCATAACAAAACATATTCTACTTGACAGAAATTGTAATTACTTGTAATAACTTACTTGTAATTTTAATTACTTGTGTATGCCATAAATTTAGAGAAATATTACTTCGAAATGTATACCATATTTTAGTTCATAGAGAGTGTTATTTAGACAAAAACGATCTTTTAAAACAAAGATAATTAAATCTGAAAATGTAGAAATTCAAAACATCATGAGATTCAAAGTTTTTCGTACATGTTGCATACAAAATTTTAATTAAGAATTGAGTCTATGTTTTCTTTTTTCAATCATTAACACTTTCTATGTTTCTGCAGTTTCAATATTTTCGGTCAAAAGGACCTTTGCAATATATTTATTAATTTTAAACATATCACCACTTAACAATCAACACCACCTACCTCAATTTTTTGAAATTTCAAAGACGAAGAAAATACTCAATTTTTCACAAACAATAACGAATAATTCTGAATTTTTTCACATGTGGTACGAACATACGGTTTCATATTTATATCAGACGTTAAAAAAAATTCAGAAATATCATAAAACCGTCTTTGAAATTTCAAAAGATTGAAATAGGTGGTGTTGCTTGTGAAACGACGATATTTTGCTTGAGCACGGAGGGTAAGTTTAGATTAACGTCCCGTTTTGAAGCAACACTAGGGCTACTTAGGGATGGACCTCGTAATTTTGAATCGAGGTCAGATGACGAAGACGACGCCTGAGCTGGCACCCCCTCTCCAAACTTCCGCGCCACACCATCGGTAGAGCGTTTGGCCACTACGCATGACTTAGCGTGCAGCAGGCCCCATATACACAGAATCCCCATACGCGGATCTTCAATGAAATCGGGTTTCGAACGTGCGCCCCTTCGGTCCCGAGGTCGAGACCTTACCACTAGGCCACCGCGGCCATGAGTATGGAGAGATAGAATCAACTACGTGTTCTTCATTGTCGGCAAGTATAAGTTTCTTATGCTCAATATGATTACCCACCTCTACCGAGATTTTGAAAAACTATGTAATTTGTGGAATCAGAATTCACAACTAGAAGTCAATCGAAAGATGCTGTGTTTAGATTTTAATTCAATGAGAAAAACCAGAAGACTATTTTGATAACTTCAGGATATGTCATAGCTTGTTATAAGTTGAAAAGTCAAGGTATGACACATCTTTGATACTTTCAGCCTGCAAAACATTGCATTTTTAATCCTGTAGAAGGTAAGCGATATATTTTATTGTTAGCATAGTCTAGAGTAACAACGTCACTCCAAAGGGTTTTCACTAATGTATTGCCATATTTAAATAGAAAGCAATATTTATTGTAACAAGATTAAAGACTTGGTATAACATACATTTCTTTCAAGATTCATGAAACTATTTGTCGAAAGGATTAATGAACCTGTCCCAATTTTCCAACGCAGTTTGTAATAGATATTAACTGAAATTTCAAATTAACAATTTTAGTGTAGCGTGATTCAAAAGTCCGGAGCACCCATTAATTTACGAGCGATTAAAGGCAGAGAGAAACCATTTGCACAAAAAGAATGGAAAAGAAACCATATTTTTTACCTACATACCAGAAAATATTAATACCAGACTTTACAATTTAAATTACAAAATGATTCTCCCCAGTTGATGGAACGATATGTTATACAAGACAGCGAGTGGATTAGCAAATGTTCAATGCATCGTTATCTATTCAGAAACACACCTGACAGATGAGGAAAAATACATTTTCATAGTATTAAGCAACATTTATGTTGCTCACGTCCTGCCATAGAACCAGAATTGAGGCATAATAAAGAAAAACCTCCTTGCCTGTCATTTGCATTCCGGAATCGAAGACGGCACATTGAATTGTAAGCCGTTACTCCGACCATTTTCTTATCTTATCCAATGCATTGCTCCAGATACTGAGGACCACTAGATGGTTCAAAATTCAAACTATCCCACCAATAAATTGTTAATTTCGCGACAAAAAGAATCCAGATTTGATTTTTTTTTCATCGCAGTTGTGCTTTTTTAATGTAAACTGATCATTGTTTGCAAAATAACTGTATGTGATGGAGGGAAATGGAGCTCATTTTTGGATTCAGCACCCTAAAAAACATAAAATTTACAGAAAATATTCCATGCAGCTGAAAGAAATTGTTTGCAGATCTGTGTTATGTTTCACGAATACTTTTGAATAAAATACTTTGTATTTATTTTCTTATTCATTCGTTCGTCTTCTCTAAAAAAACACAAATTTCATTCAACAAACATTTTTTCAAACTTTAAAACTGACACATGAAATTGAAATGATTCTACCTTTTTATACCATTACCAAAGCATTCTTTTTCAATGGCAAATCAAATATTCTTCCTTTCAAAAACAATAAGAAAAGGTTAAACATTTCACTTATTATTGAATGTTTACTTTTAAAATGAAAAAAAAATCTCATTTGATATTATTCTTAAATTTTCCTCGAAAGAATTCCATTAAAAACACACTTCTCGAAATTGAAGAAGAATTTCAGTTGGATTTCATTTCCTGTGAAATGACGTACCGTCCATTCATTCCATTTACTTTACGATTCGATTTCAGGTGGGTTTCGTTTAATTTTCCCAGAGCGCTCAGATTAAATCTATTTTTAGCCCATGTCCGCTGTAAAATTTTGAATAAATTCCTGTATGCATATTTTAATACTAGGATATCGATAATAGAATGTTAATACTCAGAAAACATTTTTCGTGTTCAAAAAAATTAATAGCCTTGCCTTGCGTTTTTCCACCTGTTGGTTTCTAATAAATTTTCTAAAGCCGTAAAAGATAAGAAGGTATTTTTGCAGCAATATCGTATTATTTTGTTCATACTTTTATAAGAATTCTACCTTTTAATATTCATTTTATTCTTTTCAAAAGCATCATATATGGGCAAAATTCTATATTATTAGCTATTTTTAAACTTTTTGCTAAGGTTGACGCAGATAATGTACCGGAGGAGTGTTTTCTTCTGCACTGAGACTGGTACATATCGTTGTTTAACAAGCTTCACCACCTATCTGATTTTTTGAAATTTCAAAGAGAAAGAAAATACTCAATTTTTTGCAGCTAATAACGAATATTTCTGATATTTTTCACATCTAGTAGGAGCATGCGGTTTATATCAGATGCTAAAAAATATTCAGAAATATCCGTTATTGGTTGCGAAAAAATGAGTATTTTCTACCTCTTTGAAATTTTTAAAAATTGAAATAGGTGGTGTTACTTGCTAAGTGACGATGTGCTATATCAATAATCCTAATCACTAGGATTTCATTCTGCTCACAGTGATAATCTTTTGTTTCTCTAATCAACCTGGGAATAGTATTACTCTTATGTTCTATTTTCGCGTCCTGTGTGAACACAAGTTTATTGGTAAAGAAGGAAAGAATGTATATACAAACGAACAGGCGATCTAAATGGATCTTGGATCTTCCAATGACTCGTGGTGGGGGTAATGTAATTTTCTACATTTCCGTTAAAACTGTCGTCTGTAGAGGTTTCCTTAGATTTCTATTAATCGTAATCGAAATGTCCAATCAAAATGAAAATTGAAAGACTGAAAAAATATTAAAAAGTTTAATATTTCTTGTTTTATTGCACATATTTTGTTATCATCATTAGCAAAAAATGTTCTGGAATGTATAATTAAATTCTACAAAATAAATATAATATTTGACTAAATAATTACTATTTTCATATCAAAGCCTGATGCCAAATTATGTAAAAGGATGCATTATTTTGCATGTTTATAATTATGGGAAAAAACATTAAATATTTCGGTTTCTGTATTTCGATTATTTAGGTATCTTTCACTACAGATTTAACCCAAGAGGCTTAAGAAAGTGCACGCAAGCAAAAGCTTGAATGACATCACTTCATGACATCTCTATAAGAATATCAGCAAATAATATAGTGATAACTTGTGCTTAGATTAAGTATGAATCTAAAAGTGTTGGCAGCAAGAATATTTATTAGTTCCACTATTAAGAGGTTCATTCCCAAATAGCCTTCTGTTGGCTTCAAAACGAAATGAAATGAGAATATCTTCTGTTATAATTAACGATAAAATAATTCTTCAATATAACTTTCATTATAAATGCTTAAATGTTTCACATATTATGAATCTATCAGAAATAGAGGGCCCGCGATGATATAGCGATAAGCAGGAATCAAAGGCTTTTACTCGCGAGGACGCGAAAAAGAGTGTCCTACACCCCACGCCACATAAAATGTGAAAAGTACTACTTCCCTTTAATTGAAATAAGTCAAATCCATGCTACCTGCCTTTAAGGCCGCCTTCAACAGACGGAATGTGTTGCAAGAAAAAAATCCTTTATTTTTTTTTTATCGGAATTGAGATTATGGGGTGTGAAACACCCCCTTGCGCGTCCTTGCGTCAGGATTCTTTGTTCAATTGAGTGATCGTATTAGGGACAGGAAAATAATTTTTTCTCGCTATTTAAGTTTTATTGAGGAAATATGTGGATTCGAGAATATTCTATATTTTTAAATTGGAGATTTTTGCTTATACAAGACTTTGAAACTGGATAATTGTGCAAATAAAAATCTCAAGAGATTGATGCAAAAGTGTTATCATTCTGTACGTAATGTTCAGCTGGTACATGTCTTATAGACTTTCACAAAAACTATTGCAGGAGAAGCTTAAAATTTTAGAAACTATTCTGAAAAATGAAAGCGAATAACGCCCTAAATTTATTGGATCTAAAGGTAAAGCACATCATAATTCTTATTTGGATTACTAAAAATATGTATTGTACTTAAAAAAAATTAGAAGCAGTATTTTTCTATCCAAATTGTATAACGATTATAATATTGATGATACTTTAGTATCAAAAATGTTGAAAACATGTTTGTACGAAATATACTTTTCTTATGTGCTCGAAATGCGTTGAATAATATAATGTATTATTTACTAAATTTTTCGTCTAAAAATTTGTTCTTGTATAAAGAGAACTGTTTGCACGAATCATTTGGAGCAGATATAGCATAAAAATATTGCTAGTTTTCCTTAAATAGCGAAATAACGAAGTGGGGTGTCGCACACCCCCTTGCAGGTCTGCGTGATACCATTCATAGCGCGCGTTATCCCAGGTTAAGGTAAGAGGCATGGTTCCACCAAGAGATCCCTCGTGTTTATGGGTCTGATACTGATTAAACTAACATTATGAGTCAAACGTCTCGTTACTGGTGTGGTTTAGAAGTCTGGAGAACAGAGGGTGAAGGTTCAGTCATCATCCTCGACATCTGAATATGGTACAGAATTACGAAGTTCGTTCCGAAACAGACCTCATGTTGCTTCCAAATGGGAAGTTGATAATGAAGTATTGGAATTACAATTTGAAGTGTCCTGGGATATGACTCAACATAGACACTTTATTTCACTCCAGAGAAAGACTGACTCCATTAATAATGAACAGAACTTTAATAAAACATTAAATAAAACTTAAATCTAAAAACCAAAGAGATATATGTAAAAGCAACATGCCAGTTAATACACTACTGCCGAGATCAATAGAATTTAAAACAAAGCAGAGCAACGTTGACACAGGTGTGGGAAATTTTATTCAGATCTTACGTCGTTAATCTACATACTCAGTTCCCTTCTTCATCGAATATTGAAGTTCGGAATATCACCAGTCGGGCACTCTGCATAATGGATGTGGAACGCTACAGTTCAACTAAAATGAGATTAACAATCAGAAATAAAATTTTGAATTTTATATCTTTTAGATTAAAAAGAATTCAAGATTATACCTGTTTGACAAATTAAATTTTAGTGCAGATTTAGAAATGTGAGAGGTTATATAGCATATCACGGAAAGCAATTCGTGCATCAAATATGCAGGATGGTCACAAATTATTTGAACCATTTCAAAATTTAGTAAAAAAAAACTATAATGTAGCAACTAATTTTTTTAAATGAGAGAGTAGCTCAAAAAGTTTTCTTTTATATATGTAACGCGCCAATAGTCTCCAAGTAAGAACTTCATCAAGCGTTGGTATGAGAAACTAAAGGAAACAGGAAATGTGAATCAGTGAGGTGACTTTTACTCCTCTGATTCTCCAACAATTTCGATACTCTAACAGAATAATTCCTTGAACTGTTAGAAATGATTTGCTTTCGTGGAACAAGAGACGTGTCTTCTACTGTACGGTAGCCATTTTGACACTTGCGTTGGATTACACAAATTTAGTACGGGGTTATGGCACGTTACCTCTCTGAAAAAATTTTTGGTCTACTCGCCCATTTAAAACAACCGAAATTGCTGCATTATAGTTTTTTTATTATTAATTGTTGAAATGGGTCCAATAATTTATGACCACCCTGTCGGTCACGGTCGGTATGATAACGGAAACCACCAAGACTGTCAACCAATGATTGATTATAATACCAAGAAGGACGCTTAAAAATGTCACTCAAATTTCTTAAAAGTAACTCTTAACCGCTTAAGGACCTAATTCTTTTGAAACCTACGGTATTTAGAACGAGTTAACTCGGGTTATGTCCTTAAGCGGTTAAAAATAACACAGTAAAATGTCAAAACATGAGCGTATTTTATTAATAAATTTTTATT
Organism: Araneus ventricosus; assembly: GCA_013235015.1. Taxonomy (NCBI): domain Eukaryota; kingdom Metazoa; phylum Arthropoda; class Arachnida; order Araneae; family Araneidae; genus Araneus; species Araneus ventricosus. The sequence continues at coordinate 19,411 of BGPR01007501.1, forward strand.
TCACGTTTAAACTATGCACACGAAAACAAAATACAAAATATGGCTTGAATATGGGTAAATTTAATTAAAGCACCTTTTACAAACAGTACTTCATTCAAACTCGGAGTGCAGTATAAAAAGCTTTGTTTGAAAGAGTAGTAAACTTAAAAACAAATTACCATGAAATATAAAAAAAATATCCATTTACAGAGCGTTGAGTATTGAATACTTTTCTGAATAGAAATCAACACAATAGCAGTATTACGTTGCCTGGGAGAAATTTGGAGCAACACCTCTACAAAAAAGCTTCAGTCTCGAATTACAAAATGCTTTTGACAATACTATGAACAAGTTGGAGAATGTTTGAAAACTCAGTTCTTCTTTGTTACGAGCGTTGTATGAACACAATGAATTATATTTTTCTCAAATCGAAGCACGGAGTTTATACCAGCATTTTTCTTATTCCAATTTCTTTTCAGATGAATTGTTCTCAATTTTTTTAGTACACATTTTTTTCTTACTATTTGTTTATATAAATAAAATTCGTTTCCATTTTTTGTAATTTGTTTCTGAAAATGATTTTCATGGTTTTGTTAATTTATTTTTTTTAAACGGAAGAGAAATTCAGCTTCATTTTTAATGAAATTTGGCTTAATTTTTTTTATTAAATGAATTATCAGTCAGAATAAAAAATTAGTTCATATAGAATACAAATTCTTTTGCGGATTTCTTTTAGTCCTTGTTATGAATTGGTTTATTAATCAGGGTTTTTTTTTTAAAATTTAAAACCCACACCGGTCTGGCCTACCCAAAATGATGTAAGGCCTTTAGCAGACCTTTGGGGAAATATAAAAGAAATACAAAAATTCAATATGACACGTTACTCACAAAAACATCACAAACACAGCACAGAATGCTACAGACACTGCAAAAAAGATCAACAACAAAAATAAATTAAGTAAACCAAAACACACACAAGAAAAAAACCCAACCAAATACCCCTCCGAACCGATAGTATACTTAAAGAGAACCATAAATAAATTCAATTTTGTTTGATTTTCATCACCAGATCTGGTGCCACCATTAAAAATATTCAAAATATTTGAAAAGAGGAGCCCCTAGAGTGTATCGAAATGAGTGAAATACAAGTTTAAGCTCAGCACAATGCACCAGTAAAAAGAAGGAGGCAATAAACATTTTTGTAAAGTATCATTAAAAATCTTACAAAAAGGGCAATGAAAGCAGTACAATAGGTGTTTTTATTTTCAGTTATAAACATAGTTATTGAAGAGAGAAACTGAACATGTATAAGGCACCAAATAACGGATACATTCTCGCCTTTCTTGCTACAACTTGCATCCAATATTTTTCCGAGCAAGTTTCGTGATTTAATAATTAATTATAGGCTATAGGTAACTACATGGTGATTACATTTTAATTATCGGCGATAGTTACATGTTATGAAGTGAAATAACTATCAGTGTTCTCAGATTCGGAACCCTCCTCTGTTTTCCGCATGGGTCAGGCGGAGTTGATTTCACCAAAATAGGGGTGAATTGAAAAATGCAGGAGGAGATATTTACATTTTACTTGACTTGATTTACATCTGACTTGAAATTTGACCGGCCCGTTTTGTAGGAAGCGTGATGGGAGTAATTAGTTTTGCGCTTTCTCCTTCTCGGTAACAAAATTTCATAACAGTTCATAAAATCTCCTTACTATCAAACAAGAAAGCTTTATTGTCACTTTAATTAGCCATCTGAGCAATTAATACACAAGTTTCGAATTAAAATAAAATTACAGATTGAAAACAAAAGTGAATATCCACATCAGAAAAGACTAACTGAAAAAATGCGCCTAACCTTGTCAAAACCTAACAAAAAACTCCGAAAAACCGCTCATTTTACTCAGTTTGCCACTCCTTTCCACATTAAAATCCTCCAAAAGTGCTAGTTGTGTCTTTTTGAAAGGAACAATAACACAATTTCTTGTGTAATAGAAGATTTTTCCGAATATAAATATACAGAATGTGTATAATGAATGAATCCTATAAGTGTTCATTAGATATATGTATAACGATATTCCATGGCCTCTAGATAACTAATAGCAATAATATTTTACAAGAAAAAATAACTAACTATCTTAATTGAGAAACCAAAGCCTTTTCAAACTATAAGCATTCAATTTCTGATAGAAACAGCTACAATAGCAGATATCTGCCAACTTTGTATTCACTTCAATATTTCGACAACGCATTACATCAAAATCGCATTAATGTGTTATATTTAGCGTTGTCCTAGTTAGGTATTAATTCCGCATTAACGGCAAACTTGATCGGCACAATTTCGGCTACACGAGGTCCAGAATATATTAGCCCTTGTGCCAGTGTTCTCATCTTCTAGTCAGAGAGGTGCGTAGGCTAATGGGCTAAGATTAAAGCATTTGAGCTTGTTTGTAACCGGCAAGCCTATTATCTTACGTCTAAGAAGGATAAATCGTCATTAAATTATTAATTTATTTAATCGGTGATGCAACTATTTAGTAGTTTGATCAAACAAACCTACACAATATCCGAAACTTAGATGAATACACTTGGACGACAAATATCTTGGAGTTATTCCAGTTCACTTCGCTACTAAGTCAACTATTTTGAGTTATAAATTCAGGATTTTGATTGCACAGACTTATTACAATTGCATACAGGGATGAAAAATTATTTTTCACTTCCTGCAGAGATAATAGTCAACAAATGTTCGCTAAGTCTGAAATCTAATTATTTTTCATAAATTTTGAACCATATCTGAGATTAAAGGAATAAAGCGAATAACATTAACAAGATATTTATTCTTTCGCGTAAGGAAAGGATAAGGGAATGGCAATATAATTTGTAGTTATTACGTAGATACTTAGTTATTTTGTAAAATATTTTCAGGGATTATATTAATGTAGGAGTATTAATCTGATACTTATATACTGGGTGTCCACACTTATCGTGGTCCAAAAGTTAATTTCTAAACCGTTATAGAGATAGACATATAGTTCAAATTTGAAAAATTCTTTAAATGAAGGGAAGAATTATAATAAATGTTTTTTGAGTGAATAAATATATTCCTCAAAAAGTTACGAAATCAAACTTTTTATACGGTCTCCCATTCCTATCAATCATATTTAGTCAAACATTCTTGACACTGTAATATTTTAGACAGAAAAAAATCCGACTTTTCAGCGACTAAAACTGACTGAGTTATGGAGCTTTGAATATCGCTGACTTAGACCACTTTACACCATTTCAATAGCCGTCTTGAAGACGATCCATCAATCAATGCTCAGCACATGCTCGAAGAGGCCGCTGATTGGTTAAATATCATGAAATTCAAAGCTCCTTAACTCGCTCAGTTTTTGTTGCAGAAGACTGGGACTTTTTTTGTTTAAAATGTTAGAGTGTCATAAATATTTTAGTAAATATGACTGATAGGACCGGAGTATCGTATAGAAAGTTAGAATTCGTAACTATTTCAGAAATATATTTATAGACTCAAGAAACATAAAATATAAATCTTCCCTTTATTTAAAGCATTTTTTCAATTGGAACTATAAGTCTATCTTTAATTGTTTAGAAATTAGCTATTGGATCAAGATAAGTGTGGACACCCTGTATACACACATATTTATATATTTAAACAATGTTTATGAAATGCAATGAAACATTAGAAACAGGAATATCTGCTTTTAACTTTCTTTAACTTGCTAAAATAATATTGCTAAAATAATAGTATAAATTGTGTCTGCCCAATGTATATGCGTTTAAATCATATGAATATCATTAATTCTGATTCCCTTAAACCCCGACAGGTCCAAGCGGATATCAGTTATCAATGCATAGTTATAGTTATAAACAGTTATGCTTGGAATATGGGAATTGCGTCTTGTATAACATCTCTTCTTCAGCTTTTGTTTATCACAACCCCTTTTCCATTGGAGGAAATTTAAAGAGACACCATTTTTGACCGAAAAGTGTTTTCTGTTTCAGAATTGGAAAAATAGTAAAAAAAAATGAAGTATAATTATTGAAAAATGTAAAAGGAATTATAATATAAAATAATTATGCCATCCAGTTTATATGAAAATTTAAAAACGGACAGACTTTCTTAGCTATCTTTGCTTTTAAATGCATTATGTCCAATTTAAGGTAGCTCCAAATACATTACTTTCATACTATACCCATAATGTGAATTCATATTCAACGTGACTGCTACGAGAAAGACAATTCATGTCTTCTCGTTATCAAAGTTCCACGCTCACTTTTTTTGTAGCAAGTCCAGTGTTGCCATTTGACAATCTACAGTTATTCTCGCTTTCTGTTCCAATATGTAAGCTGACATTGGTTGAAAAAGTGAATGGATAGCACTTGGTGTGTATGTCGCCAAAAGGAAAAAAATATCACATCATGTTAGATCAGTGCTTCTTTGAGACCACTGATCAAGGACCTGCTCGAGATTTTCTCTGCGACCAATTCCAACTCAATTTTCATCTTTTTCGTTCGGGTATGCTCGAACTTATAAAGTCTAGAAAAATTTCTCGCCATCCGCATGAAAGTTAGAAATGCCATCTCTCAGTTATCTGTACAGAATTACACTGGTTTGTTTAGAAGAGAAGATATAGCATTTTATATTTGAGGTATTTATTCTTTTTCACTCTGCATAATTTCTGAATTAAAAAATTGTATAATTCTTCATATAGCGTAGACCGGGGCTAGTTGTACCGTTTTTTCTTCTTAGAATTAAAAAAAAAGGGAAATCAAAATTTAAAAATTTTTTTTAAGCTGACACTATTAGTAAACCTACAGAAATAATTCACCATAGTAAATTTTGAATATATTAACTATCAGCATTAGTTTAAAATCTCAAACTGACGCCAAATCGCTTGACCTAACATGCCGGACTGCGGGGTAAGTTGAACTACTACTAACATGAAACGACTATCACAAAAGATTTTTCTACATTATTATACTTTATTAATTTAAGTAACGTAGAGTTGTGTTATTATCCACATTAAGTGTATTATATACAAATGTCGTGAATTTCTATTCAATAGAAACTGAGATACAGCTTTCATGGTCATCGTCAAATAGTATTGTGTAATTATAATCAAAATTAAGTCCTCATGGTTTTTCATAACAAGTATCTTTCATAATAAATCTGGTGCATCCAACATATTCAGACATATTTCTATAACGCACATCCTGATAAACCCTGTGTAGCAGCGCGGGCCAATATGCCCCATGCGAAATGGCCCAATTAGCCCCATATAGCTATTTTTGTTTCTCATGAGTGTAGGGATTTATTCTGAAAGCATTTCGATAAGCAAACAAGACCTAGAGTAACAATGAAGAATTATCTTTCTGAATATCATTTGTAAAAATGGAAATTATAATTTATAAACAAAGATAAAAACGATTATTCATAAGTGAGGAAATTTACTCAGGTTAGCAAAAATTAGAAAATTCTGGCTGGTTCTTTAATGGACGCTACTTCTTCAATGACGCTGGTGTGGAAGAATGAAGGCGGGATAATACACACTTGCCTGGAATGGCAGTGTTAAATACTGAAAAGTATTATAAATATTGCGACTGGCCCAACATGCCCTTATGGCCAATTAGCCCCGGTCTACCCTGATTCCAATGAAAAAACAGAAAACTAAATTGAGCTTCTCCAGTATTTTTTCCTTTTTTTGTAAATTATTAAAAAAACATATTAATCTTTTAATTCCCCTCCACTATTACAATATAAATTCCTTTAACGCTTCCAAAGCTTATCCGTGGAAGTAAGACAAGGTGTTCACGCCTGTAAATTATACTTTAAATTAAATAATCCAGCTCTGAAGCATACTTAGCGTTTAAAAATTTGATATCATACCGTAAGCTTCTAACTGTCGTGTTTTCATTTTTACAAGTTTCAGTCTGTAACTAAAAATTTAATATTTATCTGACATAACTTTAAATCATGTATAACCTGTCTGTCTCTTTTAAAGAGTTGAAACTTTAAAATGCCGTATATTCAAGCGATTCTCTTGACATTTATGATAAAAAGATTACTTACCTGTCTGAGTTTAGAGATTTGTTACGACAAACATATAATTACTTATGTATGGAGTCCAACTTTTCTAGAAAATTCTTCAGCATTTTCATTATATTCATCACATTTTCTTAAAACGCCCTTTACGCAGAAGCGCACACTCTTCGCAAATTTAATTTGTGATAACAATAGCATTTCTCATCAGATAAGAATGCATAAGTTTAGAGCTAGTCAACAGTGCCTGAGAAAACGTTTTTTTTTTGACGAAAGAAAAATAATGTAGGTTTCCCAGAAATTCTTGGATTTTCATCTTAAACTAAACATAAGCTTTTAAGATGTGAATACGTAATTAGTGACTACTTGGAAAAGATTGACAGTTGCAAGAATAATTCTGTCTTCCGAGAACATTTGTATTATAACTAATAATGAATATAAGGAAGACTTTAAAACCTTATGACAGTTTTCCCAAATTATTGAGACCTGTTTTACATATCTCTTGAATGCATGTATTAATGCATGTACCTTTTGCAATAATCTACATATTCGAATGAATGTTATTTTCTTTTACTTGGCTTTAATATAAACATTTATGCTTTTTAATGTAAAGTTTTTAACTGCTTATAGATTAACTGGTTTACATCTTTACTAATAATAAAAGCGAATGTGTGTGTATTTTGGGATCTGCAAGGCAGACCATTTTACCTAGACTTACAAATAGACTTTGGAAAGTCGAAATATGTCTCTCGGAGCGATTTTTTCGAAATTTTAAATAATTACAAATTAAGAGAAATTTTGGTAGTTTTTGGTGAACAACTTTTGTACTATAAGTTTTTCGCTAGCTGTGATTTCTTAGAAATTAAGGTCTGAAAAATAATTTTTATAATTAAAGTTTCTGTTACAGTTAACTGTTTCTAACATAATATGCATAAGCGAGAAAAGTTAGGGAAGATTGTTATTGAGAACTCGGACAATTATTGAAAACCCTAATCTTTAATTTTTAAAAATAAGCCTTCTTGTGAATTTTCAGTTTTAACTAACCTAATCTTAGATAGATAGTTAAAAATGAACTAAATAAGATAGAAGTGATGACAATTACTCACCCGTTGTCAATATCCAATTTTGCACCATTTATTCTCAATATAATGTAAAATACCTTCCAGAAATAAAGTTTTTTATGAAACATATTATTCAGCCTAAAGTATGTTTAGTTTAGCTTATTTCTATTAACGTCCCGTTTCGAAGCAGCACGAGGCTATTTTGGGACGAAACTCGTAATTTTGAGCCTCGGTCAGATTACGAGGGAGGCACCTTAGCTGGCACCCTATCCAAACTTCCGCACCGCACCGGTGGGGAGACGTTTGACTTCCTACGTATGATTCAGCATGCAACGGGCCCAATACAGGACATATTTTCAGTGGAATTTCAGTGGATTTCGAAGCTGGAATCCTCCGGCCTCGATGCCGACACCTTATCACTAGGCCACCACGGCCTCCAGATTAAGGTAGAGTAATTCAGGAAAATTTATTTGAGTCGAATTTTGGTTTAACTGTTTTTACTATAGTTTCCATTAATTGATGTACAAATATTGCCTTAAAGTATCAATAACTGTCTTGTTTGCCATACTAGCTGTAAAATGTGTTATGCGTCGTCAGGTGACATGCATCATACAAAAGTCAGTCAAAATGCTCCCACAACATGGATGGTTGGACATAGAATTACAAAATTTGGCACCTGGTTACTTTTTGGATGGCAGGTGTTTAGTATGAATGGGGGTTTCAAAATTTTAATTGGAATTTTAATTAAAATTATTCGAAATGCTAGCATTTCTTCTCAATAACTTCGAAGAGTGTAAATATGCATAAATTATTTTTGCACTTATTTAAAATTCAAAAGAGTAGCTTCCCAGTGATAGCAGTTTTATTTCCGTACAATTTTTCTCTGATGTTACTACATTTTTAAGTGTATTTTTACGAATATTTTACAACAATAGTTTTCATAGTTTTAATAACTGCGTTTATACGCACACATGTTGCGATGGTATTAAATATATTTTTGTGTGCACGTTATCATTACTATAATCAGTAGGAGTTGCAACATCAGACTGAAGGAATATTTGTTGTATTATAAAAAATATAATTTATCTGGGTAAAAGAAGTCGTTGAGTTGTCCTGAAAATTTGAAGAACTGAACATTCAAGCTCGAAATATAATAAAATCGCAATCATTCATATTACGTGCAGTCTCTGCCTCGAGAACAAAACTTCTCAAAATAATCGACAAAGCCATCTTAGCTCAGTATTTTAAATACAAGACTGAAACCTGAAAACAATTTCGTTACAGGGTATATTTATATTTTATTATATTTTATATATATTATAATTTTATATATTTTATTATTATATTTTTAGATATGTTATGTATTTTATATATAGCATTATATTTCATTATAGAGGAGTATATTTGTATTTTAGTATATTTATATTATAAAGTTAATATATACTATATTTTCTTATTATCACAAAAAAATCTTATTATCACATGTTTTTTATATTTTATTCTGGTTAGAGTTATTTCTTTTTTTTGTTCATTTTATTGTGAGTTTGATTTTGGGATGATTGTTTTAAAAAGGATGTTAAGCAAATTTTTTTATATTAATTGCCTACTGATCCTAAACAAAATTATATAAAATGCAGTTTGCCTTTGATGTAAAATTATGAAATGAATTTTGCCCATATCTTATTTCATTCTTTCTTTTTTGATATCATATAACGGAAATTTCAATGCAATTATTATTTAACGGAGACCTGAAAATGGCACAGTATGTTTAAATATAATACACTCCGCGAAAAATAGGATAAATTTATCTTTTCAATAGGAGCTAAAAGAAAGCCATCATGAATTCTATTTACAGAGAAGGAATGAAAAAAAAAATTCCACTGGTAATTTAAATGGAAGACATGAAGGAAGTAGAGAAACAGATGATTATTTTTTCAGTAAATATGTAGGTAACGATTTAAACATACTAAAATAAATGGTGAGCATTTAACTTTAAAATGATGGTTCAGGAGGTTTACGGCGATCAAACCCTTATTATTAAATGGCGGGGAAAGACGTTTCGTTGTTGAAGCAGCTTATATGATCTTTTCATACGAAAAATAATTTCCTTTTGTTTAGGATAATTTTACTTTTATGGAAATTAAATCTACTGCTAATTGATGTTTATGTTAAAGATTAACCCATAAACAATTTCAAACAGACTGAGTAAAACATATGTAATGAGATTTTAAATAACAATTTTAAATTAAAATTTAGACAAATGTTTAATTATCAAGAAAACGTAGTTTAAGCTGCTCGTTTATTTATCAGTATTTGACGATTTACACTGATGTGCAACTAATTAGAATTTTGTCGTTAATCTAACGATTTTAATTAACGACATAATTAGGGTAATTATGGAAATATATAGATTAATGCCGTAAATTCTAACCGTTAGATATTTTGTTATTATAAGTTTTCTTTGATAATCAAACGGTGAACCCACTAAGCATTTTTGTAAATTATTGCCTTGGAATTAGAAATTTTATAGACGCATACATTGAAATATATAGATATGTATAATGAATATCTTTAAAAAGGCCAAAACAAATGTATTTTTTAAATGTTTCAACAAAAAAATTATGCTACGTGCGCTCTGATTTTAAATTTTTCAGATAATTTTACAATATTATAACTTAAATAAAACATTATGAACAAATTTCAATTGTATTTTGGTATTTTATTTCATAGACCTCTTTCAGAAAATATTTGCTTGCATGCGCACTAAATTTTCATAATTTTTTTTCTTATCGAAAATAGACTTTTAATTCTTCGAATAAAGTGGGGACTTTAAATTTTATAGACAGTCTTATCTTAGTAGATAACAGAGATCCTATAATAAATTTTATAGTTTCCTAAAAGAGTTAGAAGCATGGAGCATTTTAAAGGCATATAATTTTTAAAACAAATAAATAAACAAAACATCGTTTTTATGGAAAAGCCAAGTAAAAACCATTTTTACACCGGATTTATATACTTACTCTTCTAACTCTATTAACTATTCATTTTAATTAACAGCACATATTACTTATTGTATTCTATTGTGTGCATATGTATTTTAATGTTATTTTATTCGCATATAAGGATATATTTGGAATATAAAAGCTTATCCCATTTTTCGGCCAATTTCTGAAAATTTAGAAGTCTACCATTCACTTAAGACTTATAGAATTAACTTTAAAATGGATATTATAATCATCAATTTATATAATAATGCAATGACAGGAATTCTTGAAATATTTTGACATATCATGAAATAATTCATAGAAGAATCTGAAATGTCCTTTTATATAAAATGTTTTATTTCTTTTGAAAATTCGAAGAATTATACTACGTCTACAAAATAAGGTTTCTGAAAATTTTATGTTAAGCCTTTCATAAAGAAGAGGTATTAAGTATTCTTCATCATTAGAGTATGAAATCGATATTCAGTCTGATTTATTTCCAAAACTCATTTTTTCTTTAATTTTTATCTAAAAGAAATTCAAATGGATGATTTATGTTATTTTCTTTTATGTTTTTCAGCTGAATAAATTTACTTTCCCATTAAGTAAATATTGTGCCTCTCATTGAATAAAATAGCAAAGTTCATTTTGAATAATTGGATATGTTTGTGACAGTTTGAATAAATATATTTGAGAAAAATATTTTAAGATACTGATTTCTTTCAATGACCGTTATTGAAAGTAAATCATAATGAGACAAGCAAATGATAGTACGTTCTAATACCAAAATATTATCTCTATAAGCATAATGATTCTCAGACATACATAATTCAAACAAAAAGAAGTATTTAAAAAATTTTATAAAATATTAAATTCATTAAATTGCTAATCATGTACAATTTAGTTCAAACATGTAATAACTCATACAAAATTAAATCTATGTTTAATAAGTATATAAAGTATATTTAAGAAAAAAAAAATGTTTCTACTCTTGTTTGAATAATTTTGCAAGGCTAATGAACAAAATAGACAAATTTTTATGAATCTTAACATAAATTTACACTGCATCTTCAGAGTATTTAAATATAACTTTTAAGACGATACAGATAATTTAATGATCTTATATATTTATATTCTTAGTTAAATGTTTTACTTTTTTATGTTGCTCTGTATCATTACTTGAAAAATAAGTGGCTTTTAAAGCTATCAGACATCAAAAATAAACTTTTCACAATTTTGTCCATTATGGCAGATTTTAACCAGGTACTTAGTTAAGCAGATTCTTAAGTAATACATCTTTCGGTTTATTCAAAATATACTAACCGCACTTTAATTGCAATCAAATGGATATGAGAACAACTGAAGGTAGTAAAAGCTTTTAAAGTAACCAAAGAACATGAAAAATTTTAAAAATCAATTGAAATATATCCATATATTTGTTAAAAAAAGAGTTATTTCACGAAAGCTCATTTTTATGATAATTGTGCTTTCCTATATCAAACACATTACAGCGGTTATTATTCAATTATTATTATGTAATAAAAATTATTATTCAGTTTATCTGAAATATTTTATTTTTAAATATATGTATCTTTGATTCAAAATAGATAATCGATTCAACTGATTTAAACATACTGAAATTAACCATAAGGCTCAAGTATCTTTTATTTTTAATAATATGAATATATCTACATTATCTTAGTTATATTTTCGTGATATTTATTTTTATGTGCACTTAGGATATGTATTTTTATGCTTTTCTTACTCTCTTATAAAAAAAACATATTACCAAACTTTTATTTGCATAGTTTAATTTTTTGGTACGTAAGAGAGGTCTGAATGAATTTATAAGACGGAATGATTTTCAACGGAAATTTTTTAAAGGAGTAAACCACAAATTATGACCATTTGGCTACTATCATCATTTTCGAGATCCGTCACAAACGCATTATTTCCACTCCTCCCCTCCCGCTTGCCTTAAAAATTCTTGATATTGACATACTGATAATTTCATAGAACCCGACAACTAAACGCATAAAGGACAATATATACTAATATTTGCTCAGTTTTCAAAGTGCGACAAATTTCAAGAAACTGCAAAATATCTCTAATTTAATCATATTTTATGTCGAAAGCGAAGCAAATATTTCTTTAATGACAAAAGTGCTATCTGAATCAATTTTGTGAAAGATGCTTTCTATACTTATAAAATTTATCTAGCCCTTTCACAGATATAAGAAAAAAATTAATCGTTTTAACGTAAAGAAAAATACTTATAAATATGCCAGAACATCTTTAGCAATCTATGGATAGCCTTATTCTTTATCTTTCATACATAATTCTGTCTAGTGCTACTTTATATCATATTCGGGTAATTCATGCTTTTATACATTCCATGTGCATTTCATTTATAATGACCGCCTTTCACACAAGACAATAAAATTTTGTTTAGAGACTAATTTTAATCAGTCGCTCAAATCGAATCTTTTATTTTCAGGAAAATAAATAAAATATCTTATAAGTACTGTCAGTGCATTTTCTATATTTTTCTTTTCCACCCAATATCCTCAGAGAACCAAAACAATAGATTCCTCTGTTACTTAAGATAATGAAGGCAAGCTTATGGAGAATTTGGGAAGTCAATATTGGGAAGTAAAGATTCCTCTTGGCTAATCGTTTCACTTGCAGGGCAGATTCAGGTGATTGACAATATAATAGATTAGCTCGGATCCAGTGTCACTGACAGGAGGTTTCACATGAAGCGGTATACCTCTTTCCCCTTTAATTAAAGTTTGAAGGATTTATAGCCTTGGGAAAGAGTTGCGTGTCTCTATCACCAAAATAGCCTTCCATGATCTGAAGAAATGTATTTAATTATTGCAGAATGGAAATAATTTTAATTTTGTCAGAGATTAAAAAGAAAAAATTAATGTCATGTTTGATATTTCTTACTCTGGTAATTAAAGAATATTTTTCATTTAATATAGAAATAATACTGTATATCGAAACACTTACGTGCATTTTGAATCGGTTTGCTCATATCCTAACATTAATTTAAAATTTTAAAATGGATATAATATAAATAATAAACTGAAAATAATAGTGTTTTTTCTCTCTAAATAACTCAAATAATACTAAATCTCAGTTTAGTTAATGAGAAACTAAAATGCCACATAAAAAAGATTTTACATTAATTGCAATTATTAACTTCTTTACTAATAAAAAATGGGTTAACAAGTTGAAATGAATCGAAGTAATCATATACTTACCCAACTTTTCGTATATGTGAATTTCGCGCCATGCTATTAAAATCTTATTTACTTTAACAAGTTATTTATCTTATCACCTCAAAAACAAATCATCATAAATAATAATCAAATAAAACAACTTAAGGAACAACAATTCTGAAGTCCCATCTGCCATAACCGGCATGAAAGAAGAATGGAAAGTATTTCTATGCCCCCCCAAACAAATCTAGAAAAGAATAATATATTTTCTGCTTTATATGCTGAAAATTGGAAAATATATTCGATAAAAAATGCTTCACGAATTTTAAAGTGATTTCTTAAGAGAAATATTTATTCAAAAGTAAATCGAATACTAAATAGTTGAATAGTACCACAGGAAATATATGTCTATGAATATACCTATATGATAATAATAATAAATAAATAAATGGAATAAATTGGCAAAATTAGAACGAAATAAGAAATTATGGAAAGAATACAATGAAATATTTTCATGAGAAGTGGAAATATCGCCTAATATAGAAAATGAGCTGCTTTTTCTTTTTAGATGGCAACCGTTAAACGTTAAATAAAGCCATATATCTCCGTACTCGGCTCTAGAAAAATAGTTTATAAAATCAAAGAAAGATGAAGAAAAAGTTTATACTGAAATGTATACATAAAACATGAATTTACTCCAAGAGCTACCGAAAAAAAATTGTTTTCATAATAACTTCGTAATTTGTGATTATTATATATGTTTTCTTTTGTTTTTATATTATTTTTATATGTTTTCATATTATTATTATATGTTTTCTTTCAAATTGATAAACGTTTTGTGAGAAAGATATACACTTTATCTCATATCTAAACAGTTGATTAAAATAGAAAGTTGTGCCACAGTTTTGGTTAAATAAGGAATTTAAAAGGAAACATACTAATATGTAATTAAAAATTAACACATACGAGCTGAGGAATGAAAAGTTCAGGAAATCGATTATTCATAATTTAATTGAATTATTTTTACTGAAAAGAAACTTTTTCGGAACAAATGTTCACGATTGCAGATTTTTCCCAGGAGCTTCAGATATTTAATTTGAATAAAATAAACAGTTTTTTAAAGAAATTTTTAAAAATAATTATAAATTTACTTTAAGATTATTTAACTGTATATTTAAAAATACTTTCTAAAAGTACAAAATGAAGAAATAATGATATGAAACTTTTTATAGATTTTAAATTTCAAGCATATATTGCTGTAGATTGATTGATATTAAATGTCCACAGAAAGATTAAAAATCTAATACTGATTGCATTGATAGAAGGTAAGTACTCTTTCCATTAAGAAAGAGATATTACTGAATGAATTATATATCTGATGTATATATCTCCTCATATCATAAAAAAGGAATGTGTACTATATGAAACATTACGTTATAGATAAAAATATAAGTACTTATATATTATTCAAACAACCTCCGAACTTAACGTATAGCCCTAATTTAACATCTCACTGTACCATGAACGGCAAACAACCTTTAGACACTGTTACGCTTTGTTTAATTCTTCCTTTTCAACTAATTAGCAACGTTCATAAAATATGCATCACCAGCTCATCACTAATGAGCAAGACTTTCCCGACTTGTCTCCAAGACTTTCCCACTCCCTGAAGTGTCCTAATCCATTTTTGCTGTAAGTCATCCATTCATTGCCATTAGCTGCATTCTCTTAGAATCCATAATCAAGTAGCAAATAAATTAACGCTTCAGACACTCAGCAGCGTTTATTTAATAAAACTAATGGGTTATTTGAGCTTAAAATCTGTTTTTGAAAAATAGTGGTTTCAGTGGTCGAATAAAGCGACCTCACACCTCTTTTGACTTCAAACAATCAAAAATTAACAGGAAAAAGCGAACCGCTTAAGCCATTATCTTTATAATTAAACATTTCCTAAAGCTTCTGTTTTTTGTCCAATCTCATTTCCACAACGAATACTCAGTGTTATTTGCGAGAATGGCCTAACGCGGTGTTGTTAGAAGAATTATGATGGAAAAGAAGCATACTTTAAGCTCGCCGGATACATCATTATCTTCATGATGTGTTTCTTTACGGATCATATTTTTTCTTTCAGAAAAGTGTCTGCTTTTAACGGTGAGACATGAAAATGAACAATCTCTTTTCTTAAGGATGCAATTTATGATAAAAATAATGATTGGGAATCGATTTATCGATTGATTTTTGCCTGGAGCATACATATCACTCACAACCTTGTTTGGGAACAAAGGAGGACTTATCTGTGTTGCTTTTTGGAATGTGGTTTCCTAAACAAAATTATATTGTCACTTCTTTGATGTTTTTGGATCAAGACCAATTTGACACTGCTTTTACAAGAAATATATAAATAGGTTTCGAGAACCGGTGCACGATCGTTGGAGTAGTGTATCTGACATCCTGTATGTTATTAGTTAACATCCCTTTTTCTGTAGACGTACAAAGCCTTAGCATTGAATAAGGTATCAGTGGGTAGGACTTCTTACTAACTTTTGACATGTCATACTCAGTTTATGTTAAAGCAACGTTTTATAGTGGGAGGGTAAGTTTGTATGTGCGAAATGTTCCCACGGGCTTACTGATATTTCTGAAAACCTGGGATCAAAATCAGCGTTCTCTTGATTAAAATATTTCCATTAGGTAAAATACCAAATATTATCATAAGAGTGATAAAAATCATAATAAATCAAATAAAAATCACTTTACGTGAGAATAAGAGAATATAGGGTCAGTTGGGGTAATGGGGGCGAATTTTGCAGACTGATATTTTGTTCTCTTTCAAAGGCTAGTATGCAACGGAGAAGACATCTTTATTTTTTGTGAGTGCATAAACATATCCTGCAGGGTTCATTTAAGAATGCCTCCTTTCAAAAATAATTTATTCATTAATCAATCTCACTTTTAAGAGCGTTTCTGATTTACCCCGAAGTGTTCACTATTACGCCACGGGAACACGTATTTTGGCTTCTGCTCACAGTAATGAATTAATTTTAAGAGAATATTATTTGAAATGATTAGAAACTACTGTATATAGCCTCAAAATTCATTTAATTTAATTGCCTTTTTCCTAATTATCATAAAATACTGTTTTTTGAATGTTTTTCAGCAAAAATATCTTCTATTTCATGGAATATAGCATATACACAATTACAACTATTTACTACCTTCAATTTGGTATAATTTATAATCATTCTGACTCAAATTTTGTCGGGAAAAGTTAGGAAATGAATTTTTATGGAAACTGAAAGACTGAATATTTTGAAACACTAAAAGGAAATGCTTAAGAATTAAAACCCAAACATAAAAATTAATAAAAATAAAATATAGAATTATAGCTTTTAACTGATTCTCGGAAATCGCAAACTAAACATTCAAAACTGAAACAAATTTTGATTTAGTCAAATTGGTGATCCTCAAACCTGTCGTAAACAATTCACCACCATCAACGCATTGAATCCCGCAGCCTAAGAATAACGTGCCTTCACTCTGGAACCTCCAACGTTAACGATAAAATAAAAAAATTGTTGAAAATTAGCCATGGATTATATCAGAAAAATTACTTCTTCCATCGCCTCAGCCTCCGTTTCTTGGTGAAAAGTGCCAAATTCTTCAGATTCGTCCATCATTTTTATCTTCCTCGTCATAAGTTTTCTTGTTTTCTTCCATACTTGAAGTCAAAATACTCCATATCATTATTTACAAACAATTTTCATACGTTAAAAGTAATGTGTATGTAAATCACATAGTAAAATCTTTTAAAATGTCAGTTATTACTTTGACATGAAACAGCGAATTCTTCTGATTGCTACCATCAAATAATTATTAATGCCAAATACAGAAAAATACAAGTTCTTGTAACATTAGAAGCCTGTTCCAAATTACCCAGTAGTGAAAATTGTCAGGGGTAATAAGAGACACTAACCTATTCCTTAAGATGAAATCCAAAAACGAAAACAGAAGTTTCCTTGCGATGTTTATATTCTACAGATCTGATAAATATATAACTCAACAACTCAGCTTGTATATAATCGGCGTAAGGGACGAAATATAAAAGTTAAGAAATTTTGATTTCACTTTTCTAAACACGGTTGCAATTAAAGATGAAAAACGTTACTAAATACCATTGAAAAAATTAGGAAATTAATAAGTCTTCTTCTTCTAGACCAAACATATGTTAACCAAAGCATATGCTTTTCAGTTCGTTAAGGCTTCAACAGTGCACACTAGTGTCACCATTCCCAATTACTACTTGTTCCCAATTTCCCCACCTGATCCTATGAACGGTCTTTGTGAAAAATATTTTATATAAATTAGTTTACCAGCAGTGTCACAATTTTTCCGAAAATAATCCAGTTCAAAGTGGCAGAACACAGCAAAATGTTTTAGTTATATTGATGAAAATATTTTGAAAGAATCACTTTTCTTTGCATGCTTTTCGTTTAAAACAACCTACTCTAAATATGCCTTACAAATTTAACCAGTCGGGTATGAGACTGGCCATTATACTTTCTAAATTGTTGGAGTTTTAAACTTTTCATTGAATGATTTATTTTTTGAACTACTGCGAAAGAATTTCTATTTTATTCAGATATGCGCAAAAGGTAAAATTTGTCTATTTAAATTAGCATGGTTTAGTTCAGTTAAGTTAACATTGAATTTTATCTCTACACAAGTTTTATTTGCAGACAAATGTCTTACTTTTTAAACACTTGAACTAAAACAAATGCCTTCACCAAGCATTCACATTACACCAGCAACTCTTTTGAATTTTTCTTAGAGATTATTATTTATAACGTTTCTAAGTAGATATATTTTTCCTTGATTGCTTTTATCACTGATGAATAAAAAATCTATTCCAAATTCGCAGTAGAGAAGTGATGCAGATTTTCATTTCAATCTAATGATTACAATAATCACTTCCGAAACAGTTCGATTTCTAAATGAACCATGCTATATATTTTTTTAATTAAAAGGTCTGTAGTCCAGTGATACAAGAAGAGGGTTAAAAAATTTATGATGCAAGAAAATCAACTATTATACCATTATGCATCGGTTTTCAGAAAGTCAAAGAAAAATAAATTTCTGGAACATTTAAAGATAATAGGTCAAAGGTGACAGCAATTTTTTTCCCTAACCAACAGAAAAAAGAAACATCGATTTTCTTATGTTACACTTCATTAAAAATTAAGTTTATTTTCTTTTTATATGACTTAGGTAAACATTCTTTACCGAAATCAATGCTTTTGCAAATAGCTTATAATTGTTGGATATATTATTAGTTAAGAAAAGAAGTAAGTGCTCTCAACCATTTTCCTTTCTTTTAGATTTATCTTTATTAAACTTTTCTTTCCATAGCTAAACTCCTTTCGCAGAATTAAGCCTTTTTTCCTGGATTGCAAATACAAAGAAGTGTAACAGCTGTGCTTACAGCACAGCAAAAAGAAAGGGCTTTGTTCCTGCATTATTTTATTTATCTTGCCTGTGCTCCCCTGCATTATTTTTCTTCTGCACCAGCATCGAATGATTTTTCTTTGTGTAATGTGCACAAATTCATATTCATTCGTTTTATTATATCTAGCTTTAGTCTTCCAATATAATCCGTACGTTTTACATTTACAAATACTGACAGCAGTTAGAAAGTAAAGTTAAAAGTAAATTTTTTCTCTCGGAACACACAAAATTAATTAAATGGATAATTTTTATTTAATAAACATCAAGTGGAAGCTAAACTATGACGTGAAGATTACAACTGAAAAAAAGGCAAAATAAACTTTGCAAAAGGAAGCGCCTTTAGCTCGGACGTATATAGACGCTTTTTGGAGTCTATGCGTTAGCTGCCCTGGGCCAATGTATGAGGTAGAGGGGACAAATATCGCCCACGTTTCCTAATATCGCCTTCACTGTTTCTTCTCGATTTGTAGTGGTAAATGGTGGCTTATGTCTTTACAAAAAACCTTCCTTTGTAAATTGTTGCTAGCCGTATAAGTATGACCTCTGCTTTGGGATGCAAGAAATTTACCTTCAACTGGGATTTCCTAAAAACATGCTCGTATCTGAAAAATCCCAGTTCATAAGGGGGGGGGGGCAGACGCTAGCGTAAGGCAGTGATGCTCAATCCGTGGGTCACTAAATTCATAGAAATTTATTTCACAATAAAAAATATAAGGCTTTTCTTCATAAAATGTGGTCGCGAGCCACAGAGAGGCCACGAAAAAATTTTTACACAAAGTGAGAGGTTCGGAAATGGAAATAGTTTTCGCACCACTGCCGTAAGCCCCGGTACATACCTACGATTTGTGTCAGAGAAATCATTTGCGGCAAAACACCGAAGAAGAGATTAGCGGTTTGAAGTACATTTATACCGGTTGGGTAATAAACGTATCCTGGTCGAGCTGCGATGCCAGACTATTCTTTAGCTACGCATTTGCTTATCAAGGGGAGAGTGCTAAGCAAACGTATTGGATAAGTCATTAGCGGCACTTTTGCTCTGCAGGAGGTGCACGTGTACTACTCAACTTCTCTCTATGTACTATTTCAAACCGCTAATGGCTTCTCCTGCAATTTTCTGCTAATGACTTGTCCGACACAAATCACATGTGTGTACCGGGCCTACGGACTGCAGTAAAAAATATCTACAGTTGTCATTCAGAGCATGTTTCAGTGGATTTTTGCCCTTTGCTGCGTTTTCTTATGGCGTTGTTTTTCATGTATGATAGCCATATTTTGGATTTCTTTTTCAACGAGCATGTTTGACGGTGAGTTAGAGGACTAGGCTCCATCATCTTCCTGATGAAAGCATCTTTAAGCGATACATCATCATATGAAGAGTTTTGAGTTAGAGATGATAATTGCTTACAAGCAGCGCAACAATGGGCCCTTCAATGTGAAAATCCTAGCTTTCGCGACATGACAAACAAGCATCGTATGCTGCAGTCTCTAGTTCCAGAAATATTTATTCAGTCATGCGAAAAAATCTCTTATATTAAGATGGAATAGTTATTTTGTATCCCACATTTCTTCCGATTTATAATTTCGCTTCACGATCTTGTAGCTACTACATTTCTGCATGGCCAATTGTGACGTAGCGAGGTTAATCGACACCATAATATCTATTTTCGCCACCCCACACTATCCCTATACTGCGAGTTGCGCAGGTAGCATCACAAAACATTAATAGGCAAGTTTTAGAAACATGTATTTAATTATCCGAAAAACCTTTTATCCGGCATCGGAGAGGTCCCGTTGTTGCCGCATAAGAGAAATGTGGTATAAATGGTTCTATACCAATAATGAAATAAAAAGAAATGCGCAATAGTTTTCATTTCCGAAATTATAACCATTAACTTCTCCTCAGATTTTGTAGGCAGACGTTTCCAGAAGAAAACGTGAACCCCCTAAAACGTTAGGAAACTAAAGATTCTTTGTTCTTGAGATAAAATGCCTGAAATATGCAGAAATTTCTCTCGCTCTAAATACGGAAGTTCGGAAAGTAAGCGCGACTGTATTCCGTTATTTGAATAATTTTAGAATCACAATATACTTTTTCCATAGTTCTGAGCTAAATGTCAAGAGGATAGAAGATATAAGGAACCAAAGAGAAAATTTAGGATACAAATAAATTCATATCAGTAATCATAAAGGTTTTCAAAAGTATTTATTAACTCCGGAGTATAAATATTTAATTATAAATCAATAAAATGTCATTCCAAAGGAATTTATTATGTCTAATAGAAATGTACAATACAAGCATAAAAATGGGCAAAACAATTTCAAGAATATCTGTCTTAGAATATTATAATTCTAAAATCTACAAATCAACTTTAAAAATTTAATAAAATCAGTTTTTAACAGCGAACCTACAGCGACTGTTAAATTGAGAGTTTTTAATGGCGGTTTCTATGTATTGGTGAAATGTGTAGGTATGTTTAGTGTTAAAAACACACTTTTACTATTGTACTAAAATGTAGAATTTTATTTTATTTATTTTCAACTTTTAGATTTTAATTTATAATTCATTAAATACTAAGACATTTTATCTTCATATTTTTTTCAAATTCACACCCAGGGGGCCCCACTAATCACTCTTTAATTAAATCGAACATTTAAGTCATAATTAAATTAGTGTTAAATATTAATTATTAGAATAATGCGATGTTATCGAAAACCCGAAAGTATACAAAATTCCAGAACTCTAGCACATCAATAAGAGAGTGGAAAGTCGATTACAGAATTTAAATCATTACAAACATGGAATAAGTCAAGTTAGAAAACAGTGTTTAAAAAGGATTAAATTGTTTCCTAGTTGAGCGCAATTTATTTCCAGAATAACTTTCCTATTTAGATCATAAGTATTTTCTTGAATCCTAATCTTATCCAATTACGTTTCATCACCCATAACCTAGAGAGAATGCTTACAGTTCAAACCAACTTTCTTCAACAAATATGATTCTCATGCATATTGAATGCAAAGAAAATTCATTCTTTGTATAATTAAGTTAGCTATGAGAAGCAATTGATTGTGTAAGCTGCACTCCTACTCTAGAAAGGATAACTCGCCTAAGCAAGAAATGCAACAATACGAATAAGTGAATCATTCATGTGGCCAAGCATTTAGACTGGGTAAGATATACCGAAGAAACGAGATTCTTTTCATCAGTTCAACTATGAAAGAGGTTTCTTCTTTGCATAGGAAAGCGAAAAATAACACATGACAGACGAAGCAGAGAAAAGGTGCTGATTCTAGCGACTTAGATGAAGCTACAGCTTTTCTGATTCGCTTAGAACGAGATTGTTGAGAGAAAATTAACTTGGATATTTCAGCCGCCAAGTCAGCATGTGTATAAAGAAAGCTATGAAAGACTGGGAAGTTAGATTGTTCCTTCTGAGATTGATTATTTGGTACAATAAAACTAAATCATGGCTATTACCGGAAAACTACAGTAGTTCAAATGAGATGTTTGTATTTGGAGTTAAATGTTATAATAAATGTTTATGGGATGATTGTAAGTCTTTATAAAAATATTAAATTTATTTTATGCATTCTTTTCCCATACATTTTAAGAAATAAAATAACATTTTTAATAAAAAAAATCCAATTTTTATTTCATTTTAGTAGCTTGGAAATATATATGTGTTAAATAATATAATAAATAATGTCGTATGTTTTCATCATAGAAAATACTAAAACATATAATTTTTTACGCCTTTTTCTGTTTTCATTCTATACAGAAGCATCAAATTTTTTCGTGTATGTGAAATAAAATTTTTGTGTAATGTAAAGACCACTTCTGTAATCCTATTACATACGTTTGTCGATTATCAATGTTTATGTAGCTATATTTAACATGATTAATGAGCGACAATAAAAATGCAACAAAGATATACAATCAAAAATGAAGTAAAAAGCTTATTAAATTAAATGAGAAAAGTCACTTATGAATTTATTTTCTTTATTATAGTGCAGCAAAAGCCTAATAGAAATAGCATATTAGAATAATGGAAAGATTTTGTAGTATTTCGAGGGAAGTTATCGGGATATAAAAAGGGTATCCAAATCACAAAAGATAACAGGAGAAATATTCGTTTTTTAACTTCTGAAAAGATACATTTAATGGATATTTTTTCAAAATCTATATTTTTTATAAAATATAAACAAGTTTATATCAAAATTTTTAAGAAGCTTTTAAGTGTTGCTTACTAAAATATAAATGAATTAATTAGGATATGCTTAGCAAATCCCTTTAATTTTCTCAGTACATTACATATTTTTTATGTAAAAAAATGTGAAAAATCTTAAGTTGTGGAAGGATAAAAGAAAAAAATTCTAGTACTTCAAAAGGTATAAGTAGGGAATGAAGCGAAAATAAATAATTTTTTTCCAAACTTAAATTTCAAATGGATTTTTTAAAAGTGAAAATGCATACCGAAACTAAAATTTTACATTCCTGGAGGATCTGAATTTTATTATAGAAAATCATAGCAATAATTCTGTTAATTTTTAAAAAATCTCTAGTAATAAAATATGTATTTTTTGCATTAAACTACAAACCTGCTAATACCTGCAGCTACAATCTCTTAAACAGTTTATAAAATGAATTTATAATGTCACATAAATGAACCGTAGATGATTTCACAGACTGAAACAGTCGAATGAATATCATCACTTTGACGACTTAAACGCCATAAACATTCACTTTGACGACTTAAACGTCATAAATATTCAGTTTGACGATTTTATTCTTGTTTTGCGTCTGAAATGACTTCATTCTACCTCCTGAGGCGGATTTCATTCGAAGCGCTGCAAGAAAAGAGATTAGGAATAACTCATTTGTTGATTTTCAGAAATCAAATGTCTTATTAGATATTCAATAATGGTCGGAAAAAGATTTCCGATTCCATACATTTATTTTTCTCATTTGCTCTGTAAATTGTGAAGTAAAGAATCGATTACCTCCAAATATAGCTTTTATTTATTTAGTTTATCCAATTTTATCCGAAAAACAAATTCAAACAAATTTTAATACCCTACAAGTAATAATCGATCTTGACAAAAATATTATATCAGTCTCATTAGTAAATTTTACTGCATTTAAAACAGCTGAGTTTTTTTATCTGCTTTATGTGGTATTTAAATGGTAACTTATAGATATTTAGTGACGTTTCTTTTCTATTTTATAAAAGAGTTTTTATTTGTTTTTCGATTTGCTGGTTTTTTAAGTAATAGCTGTTTTCCCTGTTTCTTTTTTCTGTATTTTTCCGATTCCTTATTACATATTTTATTAATGAATTTATTCTTTGCAGAAACTTTGGATATTTGAAAAGAGTAGGCGTATTATTTATGACACTATTGCTTATACCGATTCGTTTTTCAGCTTTTATAACTCGTTGAAGATCCAAATAAAATTTATCTTTTTAATTACTAAAAAGAGGAATATTCAATATTTGGTTACTAAAAAGAGGAATATTCAAAAACCTGTATAATATAGTATTTTAATTGAAATTAAACCATTTATGTTGATGAATAAGATAAATTTCATAAATTATAACATTTAAATTTAGAAACTTCAGGATTTGATATATTTCTACTAAAGAAAATTAAAAATTAGATCAGCAACTTCTTGAATGCTGTTAGCATTAGTTATATAAAATGATGTGTCAAACAATTCAACAGAAATGATGACGAAACAAATAAAATGATTAATTAATCATTAACTAACAGAAATAAGATAAGTTATTCCCTGAAGAAAGTAACGCCAAAGAAATAAATCTAAATTTTAGAAAGAAACTATATCAATGATAGTGTCCCCAACGGAATTTTTTTATGTCTTCTAGCTTCAGAGAGTATTCTGCTTATATTCTTTTAAGCTTCTGTCAAACATGTTGCAATTAAGAATTTACAAAAATTTACAGTACAATTACACTTGCGTGACAAATAAACGTCTACGAATCCCTGTAAAAGTGTTTGGATATAGCCTAATATCTGCTACAATATTTTTCGTTAAATAAATCTAAGTACTAAACTAAAACTAACTAAAAAACTAAAAATTCATGAATTACCATTGCGACGATTAGACAATTAATTATCCTTTCGAAATGTTTCTTTTTCAACAAATGAATTGATATAAGAACCTGCTTTTCAATAAATTCCGTATTTCATTTCATGAATAAAAGGAACAACAGCATTTCCTTTTAGAGAATTCGATAAATGTTGGATTAAAAGTTGTGAAAAGACAACCAAGTTTTTGTGTGAAGTGAAAAATTACTGCTTGCAAAACTATCACCTTTCTTAAAATGACTAAAGTTTCATGAATATTGATTTTTCTAACTTCAGCTCACTTTGAAAAATCACTGACATTCTATTCTTTGTATTTCGGAGGGGTTTCTTCTTTCATTTTCTTATTTTAATGGGAGAAAAGGGCAATATTCCGAACCATTCTTCAGTTTCAATTGGTATTGTAAACTACACCTCTTACGTGAGAGAACTTCAGGCGAGTTTATAAAGAACCGACTTTTTTTTATTTCATTCTTTCAGAATCGATGTAATTGGAAAACCGACAACGGAAGAGAGAAAAAAAGTTGACTCATTTATTAAAAAAAGCCAGACTTCTCAGTTTTCTAAATTGACATTTGATTTTTTTTTCTTTTTTCAGTTTCTTTTGGGTTAAATTGTTAGAAAGCAAGGTTTATAATCGAGGTATTAAATCATATTTGCTTTGTCTTTTTCCGCATGAATACTTTGAATAATGTGAAACAAATTATATTTTGTATAGTAGTTAATATTATCTAAACAGTAAAATAATTATATTTCTAATTAATAAAAATAAATATATTTCTAATAGTAATAATAAAACTTGTAATAGCAAAAATAAATTATATATCTAATAGAAAATTATATTAAAATAATTTATATTTATGCTAAAAAAATTAATTATATTTCTAATAGTAAAAAATGTTTATCTGAAGCACGCTTAAAATCCGAATTTCTTATTTTCATAAATTTTATTATTTTTAAGATATTTATTTCTATGAATAATTTGAACTAATTTTTATTTGGACTTATTATCTTTATTCTTAATTCACATTATAAGCTACATTATTCAGTTCACGTGTAAATGATTTCATTTTAATTGTGAAATTTCTAAATATGGTATGTATTGACTAATGAATTCTTAGTTCCAATTTGATGGTAGGATTAGGTGCTTAATAGTTTTGAGGATAATCGTAATATAAATAAAAGTCATTGTGGCTATGTATGTGTGCTCCACATCTCCTTCTCAACCACTGTACCGATTTCAACCAAACTTTGGATACATATTATTTAAGACAAGACAAAAAATATCGTCAACTTTTCAAAATGCAAAAGTTAATTAAGCATCCAGTTAATTAGAAATTATCCGAAACTGGAGTAACTTTGAAGAAAAGTATCCCACAAGAAATATTTTTATACCATCTTAATATGCAAAATCTTATCCTTTCAATGATGCCAATTCCATTTCCGTGCAATGTTTCATTTAATTGTCATTATTTTTTCAAATTTTAATAATTCATTGAGCAGATACAGACGTTTTCGAAATAAGGAAATTAATAGATACTTTGTTGCAACGGTGCTCCTAGGCAACGGTGAGCCCTACCTTTAACTACTCTACATTTATTTTCTGATATTTCTGTTAATATCTTGAAATATTATTTAACAACATTTTTTATTGGTTTTAAAATAATTCTAAAGCTTATTTAATTAGATTAAAGAATTACAACCATTAAAATCTCTTGTCATCTTTAATCGCGTTTTCTTTCCAAGTGGTCACTTCAAATAGGGACGAGAACTTGCCGTATAAGTAAGCACAGTCTCGCTTCCCGGTGGGACATAGCAAAAGTGGTTTGGTTCTTAGGGCGCATCTCCAATGACTAATCGTACCTCTGTAAGAGAGGGGGTCGGCGTATGGGGCTATTTTGACTTAGCCACAGGGCCGGTTATTTTAAGAACGCAGATTTGGATAGAAAAGAACAGTAAGCGAGTCGCTAGCAAAAAAAACCTCTAATCTTTGCCCCACCGAATTTGTATTTTACTATGAAATTGAATTTTAAGCACTTTTATTTAACTTGACATGCCTCAGATTTTATAAGATAAAATTTTGTAATTGATTTTTCACTCGCTTTCTGAGAGTTCTAAAATACTGTCCAATTGCGTATTTTCGATGACAATATAAAATTTCAATGGTTTTCAGAAGTTGATTTTCAGCTAATCGCCTAATTTAATTTAGTTTTGATTCCGTACGAGCTCACCATGTACTCAATTTATGAAAAAAGAATTATAAGAGGCTAAAATAATTACACTAAAGGATTATATAACACAATAAAGCCTAAAAATAGCAAGATAATAAAATAAAAACTTTTTTCTTAGTGTATTAGTGTGTTACAATGTTACAATGTATAAAATATATATATATATATATATATATATGCAATAATAATTTTGTTGATGTAATAGTTAAGTAATGAACAATCCTAGTAAGTAACTATTTTTCATTTATTATTCAACATAGGATGAGAGAGGCGGAAAATGCGTGCATCTCCTATAAAAGAGAACGGAAAATCTCTGCATTCTCTCAGATAGGGGATTAACATATAGACTCGTGATGAAAGTGAAGGGAAAATTAGCTATTTTTATTAAATTGCGTAAGTGTTTTAGGGGTAAATCTGGCACCAAGAAGAGTCCGTCATGATTTTCTGCGGGCGCGTGAAAGCAATTAAAATATTCTTTTAGTAATAAATATGCCAAAACGTGAGATTTAATATACCTACAGCACGGGAAATAAAACGAAACTGAGGTTTAAGAAAAGTGATTTTGGAATACATTAATATTGTACTAAATTTTAAAATATATAATATTAGAATTTAAAGTAAATTTAAATGAGATCATTACATATATATATATATATATATATCATTAAGAATCTGGATGTCAAAGCAAATGCTTAAAAGGATGAGATTGACAAAAATAATATCAATAAGGAAATTAAGCCCCAATGATTATGAAAAGAAAGAAAATTCTTAGACAGCCATTAAAAATTAAAGCATTTGTGATTAAATGAATTGTGATTGATGTGATTAAAATTCCAATTCACTTAATTCATTTATATCATCGCCTCACACTTTTACAATTTATGGATTAAATTCCAGATTTTTAACGAGAAAATTATTTTCTTCATTTTAGTGCACTAATAAAAGCATAATTTAAAAAAAGCATTTTTGTTTTTATTTCATGTTGTTTTTTTATTAAATTTTTATAGTGTAACCTAAAATTTGTGATATTGCCTAATTTTTATCATGTGGCTGTTTAACTTTATGTCTAGCTGCAACAGATTTTGTTAATTAAAATTCTTAGTATTATGTCATTCTTCCAGAAATAACTATTGAAGATCCTCATAATAATCAATAACTTTTAGAACTTTAATTATACGTCAGTAAACCCTTGAGAAATTTTCGTAGATTCAACACACAATGTCTCAAATTATTTAATTTTTTTAAATTAAATTTTGTAGTTAGAGCTCGGTTTTCGAAAATAATAGAAAATATGATCAAAATTGAAAACATGAACTCGAATATTGTTCACACTCTACATATAATGAAGAACATTTTTCACTTCGAATTTTTTCTCCCTTCCTTGTTTCGACCCAACAAAATTTTTTCAAACTATATCTATTTATTTATCTCTCACTGAATTGCTTCGCATCTTTCTTCAAGCCAAACAACTCTCACGCATACTGTGATAGAGTGACAGCGTTTTCTTAAAAATAAAATTCATATCAAAAACAATTACCAAGAAAACGCTGTGTAAACATCCAATTTGCATTACAATACCAAATGAAGAAAGATGTTGGCTTCCTGAAGTATCTCCTAAGTATATCTCCTAAGTTATCTCCTAAGTATATCGTTTTGCAGCAAAAGTTCAAAATTCAAGGTGTTTTAAAAAGTACACGTACGAATAAGTTGGAATTTTGCATGGGCAAAAATAGTATTGTAGATTGATTACTGTTAATCATTTATCATTCGAAAATTTTTAAACATGAAATTTGATAAATTCTTCATATGCTCAAAATTATTTTAAAATCAAAATTGAAATTCGGAATTTGTAGAATATTTCATATTATTACAACAAACAATTCTAGTTCGATGATTATATTATTTCTCAAGATATCAATAAAAGTTCAAAATTTTATTTTGACATTAGAAAATCAAAAGTTTTTTTGCTCATAATTTCGAAAGGAATAGAGTTAGAATTATTAAATTTGGCATCCGAGCATCACTTTTGATGAAGTTTTGAAATCCTTTCACAAACACACTTTAGTACCGAGACTTTTGAAGTTAGTGCTATTATAAATATGTAAAGACTCCCCCATATGAGATTTTAGGCACGGAATCTTTTAATAGACGCTATTTCCTACAAATTGGTACATTTTGTTTCAATATACGCTGAACTATGACAGGTCATTAATGAGTGACTAGTCCTTTTTTCGCAGCTGTATCGCTATTAATAATAAAGGATGTAGTGCACCGTGCTCCTTCTTATTCTGTGATGTTGATAAGCCAGTATCCACCTCCGGCCAGGGTGAATTCCTTTTGTCTAGAGGATAGCATACTCGACTCGGAACCCATAGGTCTCCGGCTCAAATCCACGTACTGCCACAGTGGTGACCCGAAAGAACACGCAACACCTACATTCAATCCCACTACTAGATGGCAGCACCAAAAAATCACATCAATTCCATTTACTACTACATCCAACAGATGGCAGCACTTCAACTTCCAAATTCAAAGTCTATGACGCATTTCATAGCTCAAAGACTACAAGTGCCTACGCACACGCAAATGGGAGGCAACAGTCTGCCAATATGGACGCAGAACAATTATCGCTTCCTTGATATTCAAATAATATCAAACAAGCTAGGGGATGCTCCTGTAGTACATCGTGCTCTGTCTTATTCTGTGCTGTTTATAAGCCAGTATCCACCTCCGGACAGGGAGAATTCCTTTTGTCTAGAGGTTAGCATACTCGACTCGGGACCCATTGGTCTCCAGCTCCAATCCACGTATTGCCACAGTGGTGACCCGGACGTGTGTGTGTTGGCGCTCTACAGGTCAGACCGCTCGATCTGGAGCTATGAAATTCGGCCCAAACATAGTTTGGAGGGTGGGAATGTGTACCTCGGAGCACTTTTTAAATTTTTAATCAGAATTCTTAATAATTAAAAATTAAGCGAAATTTTGGCGTTATTCATTAATAACTTCTGAAAATATTATTAAAATATTATTTTACATCATCTGAAAGTGCATAAAATTACCTTTCCAATTATAGCAATTAAGTTGCCGTACAATGTTTCAACGAATTTTAATAAATTTTTAAATATATTTTTTGGCATAATTTACAACAATAATTTTCATTGTTGCAACGACGGTTTCATTGTTTAAACAAATATTTAATTACATATTTCTCTTTAATTGTTGCAATCTGAGGTAATATCCTAATGCGTTTTGCTTTCATATTTTATTTCATCAAAATTTATGTGAAATCCGTAAACCAAGCTCTCCGAGATATTGCTTTGCTTACATTAAGAAATATATCCATTGAGCTGAATGGTTATGGTTGCTATGTTTTCATTCTTTTCTCATCATGTTTTAATCCAGTTGACATGCCGCTGGCCATAAAATGCGCTGCTTCATTTTATTGTTGAAATCAAATGCATATTTTGCAAGAGGAATAAGAAGGTGAAGATAGTGCCGACAAACATGAAATTAGAGGTTACATAACATGGTCAGTTATTTGACTCCATGAGGAACATTTATGTAGGCAATGAACAGAAAAGGTCTAAGGTCACTAATAGAACATGATTAAATATCTACCACATTCTGAAGTTTACAATTACGTTGTTAAGAGAACCATGAATGTAAAGTGATGCAGGAGTTAATTCAAATCATTTTGTCGGCCAACAAGCTTGTCGCCGAAGAAGACTAGTATCTTAATAAAGCATTCGAACGAAGTATTAATCTCTATATACGTCGTTCAGACAATTATGAGTTAGGTGTAGCATACACAACGATGGAAATAGTTATTGATTTTTATCGCTATGTTATGTAACATTATTTTGAAAAGACATATTGTAGCAATCGCTTAAACAGGAGAAATTCGTAAATCTTGATACATTAGAATTGATAATTTGAAAATTCTATTAATGAAACTAGAAATGAAATTAGAATTATCAATTGTATGTAATGAGAATTATGTATTAGAATAAGCTATTACTAAGAGGAATTAGCAATTGGATTGAAACATTAGAAATATGCATGAAAT
This sequence comes from Araneus ventricosus, assembly GCA_013235015.1. NCBI lineage: Eukaryota > Metazoa > Arthropoda > Arachnida > Araneae > Araneidae > Araneus > Araneus ventricosus. Next base: position 50,629 of record BGPR01007501.1, read on the forward strand.
TATTATATGCAAATAGTAATATCATACATATAGAGGTAGATCTGCATATACAATGCAGATCTACCTCTTTTTTAGCTCTAAATTTTGTCCCATTATGTAGAACTTTTGAAATAAAGACTAGTTAACTATAACATACCATAGAAAAGTAGAAACTTGCTTGCATCGATATCCGAAGTTATTTTACATCATTTGATATTTGATATTGAAATGAAATTAAAAGTTATTTATAGAATTCTGTTTTATTATAAAATTATTATTTTCTATGTTTTTAGAGTTACGTTTTGCGTATAATAAAAACTACTTATCAGAATTTATCAGAAATATGAATCATATACATTAACTCCTTCGAGATGAGTGCCGCATATGTGCGTTTGCACTAGATTCCCCTCAGAGTTACGGAGGAATCGACTCTGTGGGCCGAGCGCCGCATATATGCGTTGGGCTTTTGGAACAAAATGTTTTCTACCAGATGGCGTTACTATTCCATGTTTCTTTCAAAAGATTGGTCCCGTACATTAGTATTTCTCTCTCCGAGGTCAGATTGTAGTCAATCACGTGTCTGTGAATCATTGGATTAGAATTACTGGATTTTCGGTAGTATAAAGATGGGCAAAGTCACTTTCCTTTTAAAATTTTAAATCAGGTGATTAGCAATATTTGACAGACAGTTTATCAGTTTTGCAAGCACTTAAGAATTTGACCATCAAATCTCCCAAAGTCATCCTTCGTTTAGCACATAAAATTTTAATGAGAGCCAAGTTGAATAAAAAAATTGCATTGGTTTGGACTCCGGGGCACTCAAGTATTACCTGGAATGAAAGGGCGGATTCTCTCGCCAAAAATGTCACGAAGTCGGACCTATACATTGAGTAGAGCGCTGTGGAAGATATTTGTTCATACTATAGCAAATTTTCTATTCAAAAACTGACTGAAAACTTTCGAAATAGCAAATATCTAGAAATCCTGGGAGATCTACCCTCCATCTTATCCATTGCACCTTGGTTGAAAAATAGACGCGAGGACATCATCATTACCCGCATTTTAACTCGAATGATCATCACCCCAGCTCTTTTGCACAGATTTGGTCTTCACAACAACCCCTTTTGCTCCATGTGCAATCAAGAAAACACCATCGAGCATATTCTTTTAATCTGCAAGAAGTATTTTCCCCACAGAAGGATCTTTTGCTTGAAACTCAATCTGAGTCTTCAAATTTTTTCCTCCTACAAAGTTTTTCTCTTTACGATCTACTCTTCGAAGCGCCATCTTCAGGTTTTTCTTCAGATGCTGAAACTCTTTGATATCTACTATCTGTGACTCTCGGATACTTGGGGATGACAGCCTTTGCCGCTATAGATCCCAAACAAAACCTACCTTCAAACATCAACTTCGGGAGTATAAACAGAAACACGTGTTGGCAAGCGTAAAGAGGAGCACATGTTGAAGATCTCATTAACTCATTTTGGAGTAGTTGTTTATAGTTTCTCCTCTGGTTTGTGTTAGTATTTTACGGGGGATACTATGTCAAGGGTTTTTTATGCCTCTCAGTTTCATTTGTGCAGTTTTGGTTAAAAGAACGCTTTATCCTTCCGAGGTGGAAATATATAAATTATAAATGATCCTTTTATGGATTTTTCTGATTATAATGACAAGAAAATAAATTATTAAGTTTTTCAGATAGTTCTCAAAATTCAGATGCTGAATTAGAAGTGGATAGTACTAACAAGTCGGTTCCAATTTCGTCATATCAGTGGAGTGCTAAAATAGAAGATTTTTCATAAGGCTTTGAAGTGCTAGTTATTACAATTTTCTTGAAGTATTGTATAATATTAAATGTAAATATTTATTATTTCCTATGTTTTCATATTTCGTATCAATAATCTAGTCTTTATTTAGGTTCTTTCAATTAGTGAAATACACTATGTTTTTATTTTTTATTATTAAAAATCAGGTATTTTAATTAAACTCTTTTGTAATGAATAGAATATATCTTTTATCACAAATTTAAAAATTGCTTCATTTCTATGTAAAGCGCACTTTTTATGCATTATCATCTAACGCGCACCTTTTGCGAAATTTAATGCGTGTTAGGTTTAGTGGGAGAAAATGCTTCAGCCGGTGGGCACAGTCGGTGCTTGCATGCTTCCGTCCTGTAAGCACGCTTCCTCCAGCGGCGTCCGTCCCGAATCGGTTAAAAAGAATGCATTGAAATTAATCATTAGAAATTTGTATTTTGTATGCATTAACAATTAATTGTACAAATTAATCCTTAGAAATATGTCCCACATGCTACACTTTAAAATCCATCCACAATTTCAATTTTGAGTAAATAGTGAGAGAAACGAACTAAAGTAAGTTTCAAAATAAAAAGAACATTAAAAATCTGATTATTGTAAATTTAATTTTTGAAGTAATGACAAAAGTTGTAGCATCTATAATTTATCATTCCTTTCCAATTTCTTCTTTTAGTGTCCTGAAAGTGTTCCGAAACTACATTCATAAGATAGATTTTATTCAAGATAAGTGATAAAACTGTGGCTTCCGTTGAATTCCCCACTCCTCCTTCAAACAGCTCTCGTTATAATTGTGACGAAAGTGGGAATGACAAGCTGTCAATGAAAGATTGTTCAAGATAAGTCATAAAACTGTGGTTTCCGTTAAATTCCCCATTCCTCCTTCAAACAGCTCTCGTTATAATTGTAACGAAATTGGGAATGGCAACCTGTCAATGAAAGCGTCGAAGTCTGCTTTTCTTCAGAGTAACAACACTCCGGGCGCTGTATTATTTTGGGAGAGATGTATATAAAATCCATCCAACCTCCCCTTTCCCCCAAGAAAATAAATAAACCGGCTAAGAAGTAATCTATACTTATAAAAGGCAATGTTTGCGTGTGTGCGATGTCCAGACGAATCTATTGCACTTACAGCCCTTAAATTTGGCACACAGGTAGACGTAATAGTGACTCAATGTACCTCGAAGCAAGAATTTTAAAATTTAATCTAGATTTTTTAATTTAATAAAAAATTTTATTTAATGTTTTGTGTTGTTTTGGGTCATTTTTTGTATGTTTACGGATGTAGTATCTTTTCTAATGATCGTTGAAAAACAATCAATACACCATCAGATAGAACAAACAATTTTCATTCTAATAAAGTTTGTTTTGAAAATTTCCAACATAATTTACTGAATTTTGAGAAATATTTAAATAATAGTCACTTTTATGGTAATTTTTGATAATGATTTCTTCAAGATCTCGCATCTGACGTTCTAACAACTATATAATTTTCATTTTTTTCAGCTTATAACTGGAACGTTTCTGTAGGATTTAAAATAAGAATGGTTAAAATATCTTATTCCGTTTTTTAAATTAATTTTTCCCTTATCAGTTCAAACAGTTTTTTTTTTGCTAGCTAGATTTGACAGCGAGATTTTCTCCGGACGATCCCAGAATGCATTGTTGCTCCCTCGCAGCAGGTGACTTAATATATTTTCATTCCCAGCATGCATTTCCACAATCCCATTCCTTCCGGTGACGTCATTACATTCGCGTCATTGTCGAGAGGATATATAAGAGGGAAAATAAATAATGTGTATCTTTTATTTTGATTTAGTTTTCAAAACTTTTTCGTGTCATTGTGGGCATCCCCCCCCCCCTATTTTGTCGAAGTCCTGATTCCACGGATAACACCGTGCGTGTACTGCTAGTATCGTATAAAATATAGATTTCCTTTCAAATCTGGACTGAGATATCGAAGATTGATATATGTATTTTCTTACTTCATTATACTACAGTGCTTATTGTGTCATTAAAGAGTTTTTGTGATTAACGAACTTTAAATACTTAATTTATGTCTATTTTACCATAGAAACTACTTGACAGACATATGCGAGATTCAGAATAAAATAATAAATACGTGTCTGAAATTAAAAATGCATTATAGGCGTATATCCAAATATTGTGACTTAAAGTGGAAAAAACCCTTAATGATTAGTTATAAATTCCAGTTGCGTTAAAGGGAGTAATTTCAGTAGATATTTGCAGATTAATGACTTCAGATATAAACACAATTGCTGACTCAAGAATCATCTAAATCAGGGGTTCCCAAACTATTTTCCCTCGCGTTCACCTTGATTAGTCTTTTCATTTTCGCGTACCCCCTACTGTCATATCCCCCCTTCAACCATTTGTCTGTACAAAGAACTTTTACTTTTTACACGGACCTGGGGAAATAAAATTCTGTAACATTTTGAATCCATTACCTTTCCTTGTGTCCTACGTTTTCGATTATGAGTTCTCGTACCCCCAACTCGTCCTTCGCGTACCCCCAGGGGTACGCGTGCCACAGGTTCAGAACCTTTGATCTAAATGATAATCGCTGGTCTTATATATTAGTGGCATTAATTTCGCTTTCTACGTTGCTTGAAATCACCCAAATCCCGGCATGGAAATTTTATTTAGGGTACCCAGATAATAAATACCATTGACCAATTAAAAGAACGTAAAATGTAATGGAACAAAACCATTTAATTTTTAACCGAGGTATATGCCTTGGAATATATTGAAACAAAATTTCCATTCGTGTTGAAATACTTGTCGTAATGAGCCACGATATTTTGTATATCCATATCAAAGAATGATGCCACCTGTGATAATAACAAGGAGGTAACAGCTTGTTTCACAGTCTTTTCAGCCTAGAACTTTCGAACAGAAGGGACACCTTAAAGTTCCAAAAAATATATGAAAGTCTGGGCTGCAAGAGTTATGATGGAAATTTTCACAGAAATAGTTTGTAATGAGTCATCATGATGGAACTGCCTACCGGACATATTGGTTTTCTTAACCCTCCGTCAGGTGCTATAATAGAACAGGCGAGTTCTGGCTCAATGCGCCTGACAGGCACAGATAAACAATCACATAATAAAAATTTTTAATACCCATCATTTTTAGCATTCTAAAAGTAATTACCGATCTTTGTGGGGATGTTTAAAGAAAAAAAATTGGAATGTCGTTACAAAGACGAAGATTTTTTTTTCCAGAAAGCTCTGAAAAAATTATCAAGATATTCTATCCACTACCAAATTGACTTAAACTGTCAGAGTAATATATTACATGAACTTAGAAAAATTGGCTAAAGAAGTGTAACATTATAGAACAGGGTTCAGAAGACGAGACTGATACATTCGGAATTGTGAAAAATATGGCCTTTTTGTCTGAAACTGTAAGTAGCGCACGTTTTGTCTGCAGTACCAACGCCACCCTTAAAATATTTGTAGAAAGTTATCATCCCTGGCATCTTTTGCTCTCCAAATTCAGAATCGATGTCGTTATCATCATGAAGCGAAGACACGGGAATCACGTATTTCACATTCGGAACTTAGGACACTCAAGTCTTCCCTTGAATGAAGCCAAACATGCTGGTATATTGTTTCTTTTCTTTAGTCAAAGCAAGCTGAGGAGGCAACTGTTTTCTACAACAATAAATTTATGATACAGTCAAGAAATGAGTAAACAAAATTTAATATTTTTTGAAAATTTATTCTGTTTTTTAATGTTTTTACAAGTTTTACTTTTTAATGTGTTTTTTAATGTTTAATGATTGACTGTCAGCTCTCAATTTTATATTACGATTTGCAATGCTTCGACGACTCACTGTCATCTTTTAATTTTCGACTAAGATTCGTAATGTTTTTAGCGTTTGCTTATTACAGCCTTCGTTGTGTCTGTGTTTAATTTACTTTTTGTATCAATCTGTAATTGGAGTTTTATCTGTAGTGTGCTTTTTCTTTTAAATAAAACAAAATAGATAAAATATATTTTACATATCTCTGAAAAACATTTTGAACAATACTAGCCTGCTATTACTGAATTGTATAACATCATTTTAAACAGTAACCCAAGTGTTATCATGCTCATATTTTTTTCACAATATATTTTTATTTGCGGAAAAAGTTAGTGATGGATAGATGAATTTATTTCAATAAAATTTGTTAAGAATCAAATTATTTGACATCGAATCAATTTGCTTCGAAACGTGTTTAAGAAAAACATTAGTCTTTCAAAATGAATTTTTTATTCGTATACCCTTTTTTCGCAACATAGGCAAGTAAATGTCCTTTTCGTTAAAGCTTTAAACGATAAGTTCTAAGCGAATAAACATTACATTTTTTTGTTCAGAATTTGATTTTTAAATCAATTAACCAGCATCACCTTGTCTTTTTTATTCATGACTAGCTTTATCTTTTTTAAAAAAATATTCTGAAACATCGTAAATCTAATTACATTTTTTAAATTTCCGTGTAAGTTAATGCTTAGCAGGAATTTTTCGTTGATTTCCTACATTCATTCAATTAAGTATATATGTATAAAAAATGGGGGGGGGGAATCAACCGAACACATTTTCTATCAATATTTAATCTAATTAAATCATGCTTTCAGGAATCTTGATTAGTTATAAAAAATGACCATTGAATTTTGTTTACTGATTAGAACTTTTTTAAAGTTGTTAATCTGCTTAATCTTTTATCGGTTTAACGAATCTAAAACAAATATCTGATGGCTAAAAATGTCAAGAAATAAGCAAGTTTGATTTAAAACTACCTAGGAGGAATGAATGTTGAGTCATCGATTTGCTGATAAAGTATCTCAGACAGAATTTTGAGTCGAAGGCCCAAATTTATGAATAAGGAAAGAAAAAAGTTTTTTTTATTGAAATGGTCCAAATTGTTGACACAAACAAACGGACATGATTCATTTTTATTTTCTCGTATACCAAGTATACAAAGAGAAATTACAGGATGGTAATAAATTATTGGACCCATTTTCAAAAATTTAAAACAAAACTAAAAATGTTAATACTACGGTTTTTGAGAGAGTATTTAAATGTCTTTTTTCCAGATAGGTAGCGAGCCGGTACAGGTGGTGTAGGTTGTCGTCTATTGAGAGCCATAACCTGCGAAACTATTAAACCTAGAAGGAAAATAAAAACATACATTTATAGGGAATTTTACGCTCTTTAATTTATTAAATCAATTGTAATTCGAAAATTGACTAATTTTCGAGATATTCAAGGGAAACTGAAAAAAAAGCACAAAACGCGCATCGATTTCTGTTGATCGGTAGGTATTGCGTATGGAAATCTCTAGCTGTAGCAAATTTAGAAAGCTGTAATGGCACGCCATTTATCTGAAAAATATTTTATTTTCTCTTTCATTTAAAAAAACGTAGTTCTAACTTTATCAGTTTTTTTATTAATTTTTTAAAAGGGTCGAATAATTTATGACCGTCCTGCCCTGTATTGTAATCGTCAAAAAATTAGAACTCGAGATTTTGATGAATCTCAATGTTTTATTTTATTTTGGAGGCAGTGAGGTTTAAAACGCGGCATACACTGAAATCTCGAGGTTGAATTTTTGACTATTACGATGCTTTATCTTCCTATGCTTCGAATACGTGAAAGTAAAAATGAGAAAAAGACAGAATTCTCTTCCCTAAATGTCAAAGAATTAAATTGCAGGAAGGCTTTCAGGACATACAACAACAGGTTCATGTCTTTAATTTCATAAATATGGGCAGTTGTGCGTCTTTGTTGTGTTCCTTACAACTTATATGGATGCTGTATTGCAAAATACGACTTCTCGAACTGGCAAGAAAGATTGAACCATAAGATTTTGCTTCTCCAGTTTAATCAATCGAATGGAAAGATATCACCTGGGGTAGTTTGGAGGGCGAAAACTGAACTTCTAAGAAATGTTTTCTATGGTGTGTTTCAACTTCGGAATTTGAATTTAATTGGTGCCTTCTGGGCTTTAGAAAAAGAATAATACGAATAAGTTTTTTCTATTTTCCAAACATTTGAAGAGTTGGGTTTTCAAAAATTTGTAAGAATAAAATTCTATTAAAAATATGCGATTGAGACTAAATTTTTAAATACCTGTAACACATATTTAGGATGCATATATCCAGAATGTAAGGTCAGTTTGCCAATTTAAAAAACACAAAATCTAATGAAACTTATTGTTAACTGAAATACTCACCTTAAACTATATTTAACTTTATGTGCCATCCCGTTGTTACATCCTCTACGCTTGTTTAATTATACACAACTTTATATTTTATGCTATCATAAGATTAGAGGTTGAGTGGATGGATAATACACCTATTTGTGTCTCATTCAGAGGGTGATACACATTCTCTAGAGGCATGATTTTCCGCCACTTCATGATAGTCATGTTATACTCAGGATAGTTCAGGTTCAGGATAGTTATGAAGGATAGTTCAGGTTCAGGACAGTTATGAAGTGACAGTTATGACTGACTGCTTCAAGGTCAATGAAAACAACCGGAGTAAGTAGAGGGAATATTAATAAGAGGTTAGACGGATGGCGAACTGTCCATCTTCAATAGTATTTAATCCGCCTATCAAGTACCCTCTAGCGCTCTATTAACACCGTACCTGTCCGCAAAGGGCTAAACTTAATTATCATCCGTGTTGAAACACTTGTCATAATCTGAAAAGCGAAACATCCCGCCCTGCCGTAGTGTCCGGAATCCGGACAGTCCCCGTTACGACAGCTCGAGTACTGAGGCCGGAGTCCTAATCGCCCATCACCGGGCCAAAGGAGGTAAATACTATCACTGGTGGAGGGACTAGGAGTCCCACCATTACTATGCCCACAGTGGAGGCGAGTTCCTGCTTACTTATCCGGCAGCAACTCATATCCGTGTACTCGCGGTGTCCCCCTGTGAGGTAAACACTTGTCATAACGAGACTCATTTTTTTCGCCACCATATCTAAAAACGATACCGGTAATATTACTCAGCCTAAGTCTGTAGTGAGTCCTACTGCATTGCACTCTCCATATGAAGACGCGGCGGATACAGGCATTCAATTTTTTAAACATTATTGAAACCCACTACATTGCTAACTTCCCTAGCAATAATATCTCCTCTGTCTTCCAGATAGTTTGAACTAATAAGCTTGCACGAACAGACTTTCGATTCTAGCGTAGCTGCGGTGTAAAATGCTAATGGAACACATATTCTGACTAGCCCTTGTACATGTACAGTTGTATTGGAAATATATGCTTGAATGCAAAAAAAAAAAATAGGTTTAACCCTTTGAGGACGACTACCATGCGGGCGTACCAGCTGTTTGGCACATTCTCTCCCTACTGTCACAAATACTTGCCGGCTCTTGTGGCTTTTAGCTACCGACTGTCACGTTGACGTGACAAGAGCTTTAGTGCAACTAGACTTAACTAGAAAAAGTGCTCTTGCTCTGAGCAGCCACGCGCGTTGGGAAATGTCGGCCAGACGGAACCGCAAGTTTTTCGTCCTCAAAGGGTTAATGGAGGAACCATGTTTAATATAAGGTGTTTAAAAATTTTGCGTAAACTTTTTAAAGTGAGGTAGAGAATACCTATATGAACTATATTTACATATAAAAGCATGGCAAGAAATGGGATCCATACATATCAGAGAGGAGATATAGAGAAAGTAAAAAAAGAGCTCAAAACGTGGAGGAATTTGTTTCATGAGTTGAAACGTATCATTACAGTAATTAGTGAACCCAGAGAAAGATTTCACAAGAAAGGTTCAAAGTTTTAACCATTCGTGGTGATGGATGCCAGACGATGCATAGATCCTAGTTTCTTCAAAATATTCAGCGATCTTTATTATATCGATGTCAGACATACGTAAAATGCGAAAATCGAAACACTGAATATTTCTTGTGCAAATACAATTTGCCCAACATTTCTACTCTGTATCTACCAGTTGCAGTACTGTTAAGTTTCACAGAATGAAGCAACTAACAACACCTC